>JAVFBZ010010481.1:1270-12060 GCA_032466195.1 Katharina tunicata | reverse complement strand
TGTTACCTGTGCCATGTGTTACCTGTGCCATGTGTTACCTGTGCCCTGTGTTACCTGTGCCCTGTGTTACCTGTGCCCTGTGTTACCTGTGCCATGTGTTAGGGTGGTTTCCTTTACCCATTGGGCTGGCACTCGGTCATATAAGTGAAATAATCTGTATTAAATCCAATTCAATCAAATGGAAATGTTTGCTATACATGTATGTATAAGTACTATATCCATAATACATTGTATGTTGTTTATGTGAGTAAATGCTTGCAAAACACCTCCATAGAATCTGGCCCAGCAGTCATTGCCTGAATGACCAGTCACTGACCATGTCTATCTTTTAAGGTTTGATATGGAAGAAATATAATAATGCGCTTAAAAGAGTTGTCTTTCTTCATCAAGCCTATTGTATTTATACTACAGATTTTAGGTTTTATATGTTATATAAAAAAATACAGAAACCCCGTATTCAGTAGTATAGACAGCATTATTTCCATCGCCCACGTTATAAGAGATAGTGTGACATCGACCGTATGATGTGCGCAGTAGGTTATTTAAATTCTCTACATTGCGCCGATTACATTTTATTCTGCAAAAGTCGTAAAACGTGGTTAATTCTCGATTGCCACTTCCGCCCTTTGCGCCACTCTTGAATTATGGGAAAATCGTATGGGGTTTATGAAAATCATGGCTTGGATGTATACAGAGGTACAGACTAATCCGTAATTTGCTCATGTGTCTGCCGTTGACTCTATTAATCTAATCCCCTTACTATAATGTGAATTATTTCGTACACATTATTTCTTACTGAACAGGGGCCCGCGCCGTGGCTCAGTGGTTAGCGCGTCTGACTGCAGATCCTCCTTCGATGTACCGCACGGGTTCAAGTCTCCCAGTGGACCTGGGGTATATGAGGGAGTCACACGAGGTGACTTCGGCAATCACGGGGGCGTTTTTTACGAGGTTTCCTCCCGGTTTTCCGCTGTATTGAGTAGAATAGATGAAGAAGTGGAGAATTTGCGTCATGTAAATGAAATACCTTTAAGTACGACGTTAAACACTAATCAAACAAACAAACAATCTTTATGTACAATCGAGTACACAATTGAATAGTTTTGTTTTTTGTTTTTTTTTAAGTCAAGATTTTCTTTGCAACATTTTCTGACAGTCCAAATTAGCAGTCAGTGTCAAAATGCGATGAACACTCTGATTTTTTTTTACTTTCGCCTTTTCGCTTTTTCACTTCACAATTTCTTAACGGATTTCTTGACGCCAACTTACTCTTTGTGAAGCTCCTTTTAAATCCTGATTATGCACGGAACAGTTTTGGATATTCTGCCCTGTTTGTCAAGTTTGATCCAGGTAGTATTTCGCAATTCATTGTCTGCCTCTCTTTCACCTTTTTCATTACATGGTTTAATTCCAATTTAGTCGCAATCTTGTTTGTTTTATCACAGAAACTGCCATGATTCCGTGCGCATTTCGCTCTTATTGCAAGGTCAAATTGACTGGCTGCAGCGAAGGTTCAGTTCAGTTCTGAAATTATCTCCGATGACGGTTCGTCAGTTTGCCACAAGGGGCGCTGCCTGAAGCTGAATGTGAATGTTTTAGAAACAATGCCGTCTACACTACTGAATACGAGGTTTCACACTCCTAGTTAATGGACTTCGGATAAAACCTAATATATATTATTTATATGAATTAAATAAATAAATAATAGAAACAAAACTTAATTTCATAATGTTTGTTGGGATGTCTCTTTTACTGTGTTGTTGTTGTTGTTGTAGGAAGCTGGTGAGAGTGAAGCTATAGAAGAAAATAAACTGATTCCACGTGAGAAACGTCACAAAAGAGAGACCCAGAGAACAAGATTTGATACAGAGGTCTGAGAAACTAGTAATAAAATATCGCAATGAGTTATTTAGAGAAGCATTCTATAAGCAGCCTTATAATCAGTCTGAAAAATGTATCACTTTATCATACTTGTAGTCCACCTGTGATAGCTTCATTGATTGTTGTTGTTGCTTTAAAAACCGGCCTTAGTTCTCAGACAATAAATTTGCTATTAAAATAGATATACAACTTAGTTTTTATGCAAATCAGATTTTACTGTGAATTTAGGTGAAATATTTAATGAAAAGTTACCATGAAAGTTACCTCTAAAAGTTACGATGAAATAACAGTATTTTCATTCTTTGAAATTACGCTCTCTTAGTTCTTGTTCAGAAAATGTGCAGACTAAGACTATTGTTGGAATCAAACCTACAAGTCAGGCACCCAGTTGAGAGCTGTAGAATCCGACCACAGACATTGTAGCCTACTCAGTGATCTGGCCAGATCGTGGATTCGATTCTCGCAAGGATCTGACTTGCCTATTTTCTGAACTAAAATCTGTTCTGACAAAGAAAGTGTAATTTCAAGAAATATAAATACTCTTTTTGTCAAATTGTGACTGGGATTTGATTGCAATTTTGTAGCCTAAGTGAAAACCCCTTCAGAATGATGTAAAACGCCAATCAACTAAATAAATAAATCGTTCATTACGTATCTTTCCTTTCATGTAGTAAGCAAGTTCTGGTTAATTTGTTACAGGAATTTCTTTCTCATTTTCATGTTACAATAAATGTGAAATGAAAATAAAATTTGTTAAAAGAAAGATTGAACCAAATTCATTAATGGAGATATGTATTTTTATCTAAGGATTTCGACCCTGTTGAAACGGAACGCAGGAATGAAGAGAAAGCTCGTAAAGTTCGCATGCGCTGGAAAGAGATGGAGGAAAATGTCGCAAAAAAGGTAACTGAATCCTCATAACCAAGTACCGGTAAAACTTTTTTGACATCTAAAATCTGTTAACATATAACCTTAATGAGAATTTTTGAACTTAAGTGAAATTTAAACATGTATTTTGACTATTCTTATACTCGGTGTCTCACTGGATAAGGTTGTCAGCCTAAACTCATGCTGTCAAAATGAACACTGGAAGAACATTATCTTTCCAAAGGAGCTAATACTTCAGATTAGTTATGTCTATTTGTGATTTGCCTACTGTTGGAATGCACCACCTTCATAGGAATGAAATACTCTTGAGCATTTGTTAAATACCAATCAATCAAGATAACCTTCCTTCTCTCCTAGACATAGTATTAGCCAGAAATCACAAACAAGGTGTCTCAAATCACTATTTTCAAAGAAACAGGGTGTCTCATTTGACATTTTTCTTATCTTTTCCATGTTAAATTTGACTGAATTAGGATGTCTCAAATGGGTTCCAGGGTGTCTCATAGACAGTGAGACACCCCTCTGGCTAACACTATGCTCCTAGATTCATTCCAGAAGTCCTCGGTTTGCAATTTCCAAAAATTGCTCCCATTAATCCTTCTTTGTATTCATCACGTTTTTGACGTCATCGCTGTTGGGACAATGTCATGACGTTATATACTTAGTGTCGTTTCCAAAGCAGTCACTGTCTTTCTGTGATGTTACTAGGTGCACATGCACAACGAGGTGTATCCATACTAATCACTCCAAAATGTACAGATTTTTACTCACCTCAAAATTGCTTAAAATGTGGAGTGTGAGAAAAAGATTAACCATCACTAGCCCATCAATTACGATAAAAATATTACTCTCGTCTGTTAATTTGAAAAATCAGTGGCTTCTGGATCGGGTTTTTTTAAAAATTAACAGACTCAAGTAATATTCATTGTAACACACAGGCTCTCGTTGGGTAACCTCTGTATCATTGGATTGTACACTCTGTTACCCCAATGTGATCAAAGAAAAATTGGAGTGAAGTTAATAGTGATTTCAACCCATAGGAGCCTCCTTCACTGTACCTGGAAAAGATTCAAATCCCCTTGTAGACTGTATGTATCAAAGTTTTCAGTCGACTGTGGAGAAAGCGTGATATTTTTTTTTCTGGTGCCCCACAATAAGCTGGAAACTATGAAGTCCTCATATAAGTGAAATAATTTTGAGAAATGTCGTTAAAAAACGATCAAATAAATAAGTAAAAATTTTTTTTTTACACCTAATTACAGTATCCTGACCATGGAGATCAACAGGTACTTTTTTCAGTACAAATTTCAACTCACAAACTTTTATCTCTGCACGATTTTAACCATGTAGCATTCTTTTATTAGATACTATATTTGCTTTTATTAGGGAAAAGCATCACTTTTGTGTCATTTTATGTTTTGTAATAATATCACTTGTCTAACAAAACCAGTAATGAACCTTTTTTGGTACATTTGCAAAAATCATGAGTTTTTGGGGGTGGTCAGTTACTCTGGGTTTAAGATAGGTCTAAATTTAGGTTTATGTTTAATAATGTTTACCCTAAATCCTCCACAAACTCGACCTCTAAGGGCACAAACTTTGTTGAGCATTTAGGGTAGTTTTTTTTTTAGGTCTCGGGTTAGATAAGGGTTAGAGTAAAGTTAAGATTTAGCTCTAAGTTTCACGTAAGTTATAGTTTTATTTTTAGGTTAAGGTTCAGAGGTTCACAGATCACGAAATGAACCAATTTCATCCTCTAACTGTTCTGTCATGTCCTGTATAACCATTATGGTTGAGGATGGCTTTCCTACCTTTTGGTCTGGCACGCTGTCATATGAGTGAAATAACCTTAGATAGCCTTGGATACAGCTTAAACATGAAGCAATCCGTAATTACAATCAATTAGATAAAATTGAATTAAATAAATGAATTATTAACACCTTCACCTGCTATGACATATATTTGCTATTACACCATTTTTTATTGGTTCTCTTTTTTAATAACACCATTTTCAATGATATTCCATTAGTCATGACACTAATAACATATACGTCACTACGTCATTCCTTTCACAACAACACTACTTGGTTACATTCCTTATGTGATAACACCAATTTCTACATCACATTCTGTTCATGTAATAAGTTTTTGTGAATAACACAACCCTGGAAATGTCACAAATTAGTAGTACCAAACACTCCATTGATTGACAATGTCATTTGTTATTATTTTTGTGTGCAATAAATATTATATGTCATCTAACTGATTCTTAGCACTGGAGGAACATTATCTTTCCAACAGCAAAAACACTTAAGTGACTACACATTTAATGGTTGTGTTAAAAGTCGCTGTCTACTGTTGGAATACACTGCCGTCATTTAAGTGAAATACCCTTGGGCAAGGCGTTTAAAACCAATTAATCAATGAATAAATCAACTGATACTCAAACAATCTTGAATGAATCAGTTAGTTAGTAGTTACAGTTTAAGTGCTGATTCTAACTAGTGTGGAATATAGCAAGTTGTTGGGTGGAAGTGGCATCGGGAAGCCCATTAGGACATTTATGTTTAATAATGGTTAACCTAAATCCTCAACAAATTCGACCTCTAAGGGCACACAATTTAAGTAATTTATTGAATGTTTAAGCGGTGAATTTAGAGCGAAAACTTAAATTCTGAACTTCATAAAAATTTCAAAATTGTATGTCTACACTTCTTACTCTTTGCATAAAATGTAGTTTTATAAGTTGTAAAAGGGGTCGAATTTGTTGAGCATTTATGGTAGTTATATTTTAAGGTCTAGTGTTAGATACATGTAAGGGTTAAGGTAAAGTTAAGAGTTAGGTATAGATTTAGCTTAGTTTTGCGTTACTGTTAGTTTTATTTTTAGGGTAATGTTTATAGATTCATGGATCACGGAATGAACCAATTTCATCCTATAAATGTTCTGTGTTTTCTTATGTATTACCAGTATAGTTGAGGATGGTACACTGTCATAAGAGTGAAATAACCTTAAGTACAATGTAAAACCCCATTCAAACAAAGAAGAAAAGAAACATCTTTAAAATTCCCTATCCCTAGATACAACCTAAAGCAGTCAATAATTAAAATCTTCAGGTAAAATTTAATTAAAAAAATTAATTATTATTACACCTTCACCTGCTATGATAGATATTTTGTTATTACAACACTTTTTAATGGTTTTCTTTTTTAATAACACCATTTTTAATGATATTCAATTAGTCATAACACTGCTAACATATACGTCACTATGTTATTCCTTTAACGACAACACTACTTTGGTTACATTCCTTATGTGATAACACCAATTTTGTAATCATATTCTGTTTGTTTAATAACTTTTTTCAAATAACACAACCCTGGAAATGTCACAAAGTAATAGTACTAACACTCTATTGATTGACACAGTCATAACTCATTTTTTGTTTTGTTTTGTGTATGCGACTTTTGGATGAATCAATTTGTTTGTGTGCGACTAATATTATATGCCATCTAACTGATACTCAAACAATCAGAAAGCACTTTACAGCATTTCACTTAGTCCAGAAAGCAGCTGAAAATATTAATAGTTATTCAAAATTTTCATTTCAACGACAAGGCATGACAAATTTCATAATAACATTATTAACATATTTGTTTGAAGTTGGGGACTCTTTCTCCGGACGACTGTTTGTTTTTACTTACATATAGATACAAATAATTGTGGTAGGCTGGCAGGAATTTCCTGTGCCTTGTTGCTCTGAGGGCTGAGTGGCATCAGTTCTTGTTAAGGGTGGTTTCCTTGACCCTTTGGACTGGCAGGCAGTCTTATAAGTGAAATAACATTGAGTTTGATGCGAGACCCAAATCAAACAAACTAACATACAAACAGTTTGATTTGAGGTGAGTGTTAAGGATAGATCTTTTTTAAAGGAGGTGAACAAAATTGGCATTGTGTCAACACTGATCAATATAGGAAATAATAATATAGATAGTAGATGGTAAAAAATGCTAATCATTAATATTTTGTTGTTGATGTATTTAGAGTCTTCATCTACCAACTGCTGCAGAATCTTTTGACTTTTTCACTCGTATTTATGAGCAAGAGATTGAAGAAGGGCCAACGGGGGAAAAAGATAAATCTGAGGCAACAGAGGTTACTCAGAAGGCAGGAGAGGGTGAGGAGATTGGGGAAAGGGAGGGAACTCAGGAGGGTGAACCTCAACCTGGACCAAGCCAAGAACCTGAAACAGAGCAAGAGGTATTAAAATATATTCAGTACTTTTATTTATTAATTGACCTGTATCTGGACGTGTCTTGCTCTCGGCTCAGTTAAATGAGCGTTGGACTACTGAGTCCCCTTCGTTGTACCTGGGAATAGGTTTGAGTCCCCTGTGGACCGCAAGTATGTAACGGAAGTTAACAGGTGGCTGCAGATTTCAGATGCAGTTTTTTTATGCAAGGTTTGTTCCCCGTTCACCATAAAACCCTAGCAACTCAAAGTCGTCATATTAGTGAAATACCCTTGAGTACCACGTTAAACACCAATCAAATAAAAAAAGTATCCGGATGTAGCATAATAAATCGGTTGGAATCTCATAGCTCGTAGGCATACTAAAATAGGCTCGACGACTAATGTAATGACATGCCCTCGTAGTAGTATTTTCACAAAAAAGTACCCTGTCAAACGAATCTACATTTTACTACCAACTGATCAGTTAAAATTAAATAGAAAAAAAGTCCCTGGAAGATTCAATTTGTAGCCTGTAAAAGGCATAAAAAACTGTTAAAATCCCGAAGCAGTACCATCTTATCAGCTATAATCTTACTCGCTATAAACAGCCCACAGGAAAACTCTTTCGTAGCGAAAAAACAAGATGACCAGTCAATACTTTATAGTCATGTTGGTAGTAAGAATGATTTGATTATCTGTTTTAGGATGGGTGCTACCGTCTTTAAATTATGTTGTGTGCAAAGTTCAGAGTGAGGCCTCTTTAATATTCACACAGACTTGTTTATCAGGAAGTTATATTTTTCTCTAACACTGGTGCCCAGGTGATTTGAGTTGGCCCATCAGGAAGCCATTAATTAGGCTGGCACGCCGTCATATATAGGTGAACTAATCTAAAGCATGGCGTTAATCCGCAATTTAGCAAACTAAAGATGATGCTGTTAATTCAACATTATGATATTTTGCAGGAGCTTTGGGTGCCCTGGTGCTCTCGAAGCTAAGGGGCATCAGGAAGCCATTAATTGGGCTGGCACACCGTCATATAGGTGAAATAATCTAAAATATGGCACTAATACCCAAATGAATCAAACTAGCGTTAAGTTATGCTTATTAATTTATTTATATATTATTTTCCCTTTTCCACCAGGGTGAAGAAATGACCCAAGATGACCGACCAGAAGGTAACTAACTATTTTAGAGATTTTATCAACGCAAATGTGGCGCTTCCGTTGATTTATTTCTGTGTTATGTGTTATCATTTATTGTTGCTGGTGATAGTAACTGCGTCGTATGAACAACAGAACTGACAAACATTCAGATGGTTTACGTGTAGGTATCGTCTTGTATTTAAGGTCTTGCTAGGCCCCTTGGTCAATTTTGAGGAAGTTATTTTTTCAAAACCTCTTACTGCAGTACTAATACTAATCAGAACCATATACAATTAAACTTTTCTAAATTGACACCACCAGTATCCTGAAATCTGGACTAAACTGACATCGTTACTTGGTCTGCATTCTACCTTTCTATGTTAAAAAAATATTGTGTAAACTGTCATCTTTTCATATGGATCATTTTTCCTTGCCCCGTGGCGTGTCGTTTTTCACAAGTTTCACTGTATATCTATATGTATTTATTTTTGAAAGCCTGGATTACCAGGATTATCTAATGTTCTGCTCGACGGATGTTTAAATTTTTCAGACGAGAGGCCCTTACTGGACGATATAGCGGATGAAGGATACGGGTTGATTGCTGTTCGTAAAGCAGAGTACATATCTTTGTCAGAAAGGAAGAAGGCTGAAGAGGAACTATTATATGTGCCTTCTGTAATCCCCAGTAAGTCATTTTTGTTAAGCTTAATTTCACGGGTGGCTGGTAGGGGCTTCATGTGCCGGGTGCTCTCTGAGCTAATGGGCATCAGGAAGCCAATTTGTTGTGGTGTCATGGGTTTTTAGTGTTTGAGGTTTTTTTTAGTTTTCACTTGTAAAGTTTCAATTTTGTCTTGATCTTCTTAATGTTAAATGTGCTATGAAATGTTAATACAAATCATTCTGTGACAATGGGCCTTAGCAAGAAAGAAAAAAACTGAAATACTTACAATTGTAAACAGACAGTTGATTGAAAATAATTATCTCATTTTACTCTTACATTCCATGTTTCACATGTATTTTGATATTGCTGTTGCAGTCCCTGCCTCTGAGAAGGTATTTGAGCAGATGGAACCCAGGTTTTTAGAGGAGGAAGGATTTTATGTTGGGGAACGTCCATCTGTTAAAATAACTAACATGAACAGACTAGAACATAGACTCATGAAGGAAGGTGCTACGGTGAGTCAATTTTAACACATATCAAAAGTTACATTTGTTGTTGTTGTGTAGAAGGCCTGTTGGCTTTAAAGTGCTTTATAGTGATTCCGGCATAGAAAAATCAGAAGTAAAAAAAAAAAATCAAACCGACAAATTAGTCTAATATTTGCTCTGAGCAAGCTTTGATTTGTGTAAGGATCCTTAGAAATTGTTTTTTGAAAATTCAACTCTCAAAAGAAGCAAAATCTATCTAAATTTTTTTTAGATTATTTCTAAGAAATGTTTTTTCAAAAGGTTAAGGGGCAGGGCCGTGGCTATGTGGTTGAGCGTTGGACTACGGAGCCCCTTAAACTGTACCCGAATAGGTTCGATCCCCCTGTGGACCTTAGGTATATAGGGGAAGTTTTCCGGTTGCTACGGAGTTCGCAGGGTGGTTTTTACAAGGTTTCTTCCCGGTTTTCCACCAAACACTGGCAACGCAAATTAACAATTAATAATAAGTCGTCATATCTAGGTGAAATAATCTTGAGTACGACATTAAACACAAATCAAACAAAACAAACAATCAAAAGGTTAAAATTCAAAGCTTTTCAATCCAGCAACCAAATAAATAATAAGTATGTATCCTATTGTGTTTAGGGTCGTCGGTGGTTTGGTGAAGATGGCAGAGTGATCTCCCTTCCTGACCCACTGAAGGAGTGTCCGTCCCGACCACAAGTACCTGATACACCAGAACCTTATTTGGAGACCATATTCTACAAGGTTTGTTAAATAAGTTACAGGTCCTTTATTTTATTGTCTCTGAAAATAAAAAAGGTCGAAGAGGTAATATATTTTTTTTAAATCTGACTAATTTTGAAAGTTGATTTTGAGTGAATTGTAATGCAACTACCATCTACCATGGTCTACCATTGTTTGTTACCAGTGTCAAAGTGGTTAGTAAAAAAAAAAAACATGACTTAGGGCTCAGGTTATAATAAAAGTCAAAGTTTAAACTACAGTATAATAAGTCAGACAACATTTAAAAAAAACAAGCCTATCTTGTAAAATAAAAACGAAAACTTTTATAAATAAATTTCATTCGAGACAAACAGTCAGTACATTGTTTCTTAATTTTGTTCCCGGGCTGGTGATTACACTCTAGCTATTGTTGTATTAATTTCAACCTATATAGAATGAGTATAGCGTATGATATCATATTAAATAACAAATACTGTTGTTATTATGAAATGTATCTGTTTGTCATATTTATCCCTCAGGCTGTAATGAAGGAGTTTGATAGTCGCTATATAGATGGAGCCATTGATGGCAGTGGTCAGTATCAGCTCGATATCGATATCAACTCTATCAGCTTCACTCATCACCATCTGTTCAGTCGGGAGAACGTCCTGGCAGCTAAACTGACACATCTTAACGACCAGTACTTGTTCAGGCGGAAACAAAACATGGTCAACTTCCTATCAGAAAGGGTATGTTAGATACATTATG
>JAVFBZ010010470.1:0-12061 GCA_032466195.1 Katharina tunicata | reverse complement strand
CAATGTTTGTATTGAGACTTCATAACTGTGATGGGAGTAAGAGAACGCAATGTTGGTATTGAGACTTCATAACTGTGCTGGGAGTAAGAGAACGCAATGTTGGTATTGAAACTTCATAGCTGTGATGGGAGTAAGAGAACACAATGTTGGTATTTAGACTTCATAACTGTGATGGGTGTAAAATAACGTAATGCTGGTATTGAGACTTCATAACTGTGATGGGAGTAAGAGAACGCAATGTTGGTATTGTGACTTCATAACTGTGATGGGAGTAAGAGAACGAAATGTTGGTATTGAGACTTCATAACTGTGATGGGAGTAAGAGAACGCAATGTTGGTATTCAGACTTCATAGCTGTGATGGGAGTAAAATAACGTAATGCTGGTATTGAGACTTCATAACCGTGACGGGAGTAAGAGAAAGCAATGTTGGTATTGAGACTTTATAACTGTGATGGGAGTAAGAGAACGCAACGTTGGTATTGAGACTTCATAACTGTGATGGGAGTCAGAGAACGTAATGTTAGTATTGAGACTTCATAAGTGTGATGGGAGTAAGAGAACGCCTCCGGAGAAATGGACACAAAAAGGGAAACATGGTTAAAACAACACCTGGTAAAGGCGTCAAACTGCTGATCGTTTTCACATGATACTCGGATTCGATATTTAAGTTAATACCACAGGTGATTGAGCTGCTCGGAGATTAATCAAGTTAAAACAACAGGTGATTGAGCTGCTCGGATATTAATCAGCTGATAAAGACAAGGGCAAACAACACTAAAAAAAAAAAATTTTAAAAAGCTCAAGAAGAAATGTTGAAGATATATTCGTAGTTTCCGACCAACACTACGTTACCAGTTGTTAGAGTAAAAAAAATAATCTGAAATACACATATTTATATATAATTGTAAGAGTAAATAACATAGACATCTCGAACTTTCTATTAAATGTTTACCCAAGTTATGGTGGTTGACAAAATAAAGCAACACAGATACACAAATGAAAATCAGTTGAACAACATAAATTATAATTACCAGTTTGAAATTTAGAGTACATTTTCAAAATTTAATCAATATTTTGTAGTATTTCAAATGTCGCCTTTCACAACAGACTATTGTATGATAGTATCAAGCAATATTGGGAGCCGTATTTTCTTTTCGTGGGATGGAAGTCTCTCACACTGGAAAGATTCAAATTAGAAACCGCGACCCTCAGAGTCAGACGTATTCGCCAACAGAATATGTGCGCAACCTAAAATACTAGATGTCACCAACGCAAAAGAGATGGTCAAAAATACAAATAAAATTGCAATGAGAGAATAAATTGACTACCGTCAAAGTCTAATTGTTACAAATATCTGAAAACTTATTTTTCGTTTTGTTTGGCAAATTATGTTCCATTAAACCCTACCATGTTCTCATTGTTTAACCATTCAAAAAGATCTGTATTTTTGTATACATGACCAGATGACCAAATTGAAACTAAGGTGAAATTTGACTGACTACTAGAAGATATTTACATTTGTTCGAATTTTACCTGTAATGAAATTAAACAATGACTGTGCAAGTCATAACAGAATAGCATTTGACGTGTAGAACTATACATCCCCATACATAGCCCTATATGATATAATTGCATCGTCATAGATGCGATACAAAACTCGAGCGTGCGATAAAGATGCGTGTGCCTGTTAATATATGTACTGCACTGTCAGAGCCTGGCTTCATCCTAAATCCGAAATCCTCCCCGGAACATGTGTATAATCACCCTGGAACCGTCTCGGGGTCACCCCTGCAATGTTCACTTTATACAGCCACCCTGCATCACATTGTGTCCGAGATTTCCGAGTTTGCAATATTGTCGTCTTTTGTATTCAAATTAATGTGTGTTTTTTTGTCAAATCTGGAAAAAAAAACTCATCAGCTCATGGTAGTGGGAACTCTGCCATAAGGACAGTGTCATTGATACGGAAATATATTCATGCCTAAAGACGAAACACTTCAACTGGAGAATATTAAAACACTGTTCAGCAGTCCTTAATGTTAAAGACCATAAAAGGAGGTAAAACTATTTCTGGTAGAGATGTGACTGGCGAGAAGAAAGGAAAGTCTCAAATTAAGCCATTGTTCTCTCATTGTTCTCTCATTGTTCCATTGTACCCCCAGATGATGGACATCGGAATCAAAAAGTGATCAATGTATCATATTTCAATATTCAAGGCCACTTCCAAGAACAGAGCTACACAAAGCTATTAACGATAAAGACAAATGAACTATGGAACTATTAGAAATTCAATGATTGGCTTATAACAACGGCGTCTAAAACTGTTAACAATATACGTGAATATAACATCAGATACAATCATTTGAAAATTATATTGTTATACATTATTGTTTTCATATATATATAATTTGAGTTGTAATCATGCAATACATACACAGTTAATGTCGTAAAGTTAACAAGCGACACAAGTTGTTTGTTTAATACGTTAACCATAATATATATGCTTCTGCTATAGCTTTTCGGAATATATTGGTATGTATAATATTTAGCAAGTGAAAGTAATTCTATGGCATGTTGAGAAAGAAGTGAGACTCTACTATCAGTACAGACCAATATGTTGGGGGTTTTTTGGGGTTTTTTTTATATGTTTTACATTATTTGTAAATCCTCTTCTGATTGGAGCGTGGCCAAGCCGTGTACAGACAATGGAGAATAGCAGCATTGGGGACTGACAAGCGGGTCTTTATCGCACATCAATCATTCAACGTGAGACACTTTTTAGGGATTTTTGTATTGATGGTCAATGTTCCAGTGCAGATACTAAAGGTCACTCACAGCAGCCCATGGTATATCACAAGGAAAAAACAGGACGGAATAAAAAAAACACCACAACAAATCAACTTCCTGGAGCTATAGCAACCCCTAGCATGTAAGTTTGGGAAGGGGGTAAATAAGACTTTCCCAGGATGAGGAAGTTTAGACATTGACCGTATATAAACTTTGCAGGCCTTGTACGCTTTGAATATGTTCAAGCCTTGTACGCTTTGGGTATGTTCAAGCCTTGTACGCTTTGGGTATGTTCAAGCCTCGTACGCTTTGGGTGTGTTCAAGCCTTGTACGCTTTGGGTATGTTCAAGCCTTGTACGCTTTGGGTATGTTCAAGTCTTGTACGATTTGGGCATGTTCAAGTCTTGTACTCTTTGGGTATGTTCAATTCTTGTACGCTTTGGGTATGTTCAGGCCTTGTACGCTTTGGGTATCTTCAAGCCTTGTACGGTTTGGGTATGTTCACGCCTTGTACGCTTTGGGTATCTTCAAGCCTTGTACGCTTTGGGTATGTTCACGCCTTGTACGCTTTGTGTATGTTCAAGCCTTGTACGCTTTAGGTAAGTTCAAGCCTTGTACGCTTTTGGTATTTTCAAGCCTTGTACGCTTTGGGTATGTTCAAGTCTTGTACGCTTTGGGTATGTTCAAGCCTTGTACGCTTTGGGTATGTTCAAGCCTTGTACGCTTTGGGTATGTTCAACTGATATAACAAAGCCGAAATATATGATCCATTCCTTGTTAGGAGTTTCTCTTATTCTGTATGTTACTCGAAACCCACCCTGGCACCACAAGCTCCACACCTAAATGTTAACTATGAATTCAACAGGTGACAAATTTCTGATGTTGTGATATTCATTTGTAACCCTAAAACAAGAATCTCACTTGTTCAAAACATAAATATCTAACAATAGCGTCATTATTCTAAACTAAGTTACAAACACAGAAAGTGAGACTTTGCAACACTTGCTAGCGGAGGGTATAAAAGGGACGTACCTCTGATTAGAAAGAAACCCCTGGGGCATCGTTCACAGTCAACCCAGGCGATCCATGAAGTCAAGCAGATGTTACCCAGGTAAATGCGTGGGATTTGTTTTAATGTACACCGTACTTACGGTTGTTCAATTTATATAGCAGTGTTACAGCGACACAATCCAGTTTTAATTCAATTGGAAATAATGACAGAAGAAGGAAATAAGTCAAAACGTTATGCAATAACTTTTTAAGCGGCATTAAGAAGCTGGTCACATAACAAGAACGTGGATAAGATGTATTTTCAACTTCTGTGTGTATTAATAGGCGAAGTTTCGGTCTAGACGCTAAGACCGTTTTCAAGTAATGATTACAAATCTCAACAAAATATACTTAACTGGTGAAAGAACAACGTTATTAATTTGTTTCTGAAACTGACTTTCTGGTTGAGTTAGAATGACATGATGTAACATTAGAAGGACGTTGTGGTAGTTTTAGTTATAATAACGTAATGTAAGTGTTTGACGTTATGACAATAACTAACTATGATGTAATTAACAGTGTTCACCAATTGTACATGCATATAAAAGTAAAATATACATTTACCATATATACATATAACCATTATGCCATATTTATACAAAATAAAGTGTGTTGACCACAAAACAGCTCAGATACAGTTATTTTACAGTACAACTGTCACAACGCCATTCTACTGTCACAACGTCATTCTAATGTTACATCACGCCATTATAACTTAGCCGTAAAGTAGCCTGAACAAATTAATAACGTTGTCCTTTCACCTTTTAAGTATATTCTGTTGAGATAAGTCATTATTACTGGAAAATGGTCTTAGCATTTAGGCCGAAACGTCGCTTATATTAATATACCCAGAAGATCAAAATCCGTCTTACTAATTGTTGTGTTACGCTTGCAATAAGATAAATTTATAGCGCCATGCACCACAGCCAGTAGGCCAGTTTTTCCTTCATGTCGTTAATATAATTAGAGGGATTTTGTTTAACCACATCTAGTTTCCTTGTATTTAATTAATGTTAGTTTTATTTTGAAATGGTAGCTCGCAGAAGTATGAGTACAAGAACAGGTGAACAGGTTGAAAACATGTGTTTTCTGTCAAAATTACTCGTGCGTTACAGTAACTTTAAGCGAGGCACAGTCGCGCGACAATCGTCGTTTAATAAAGCTATAATTATGGATGTTATCTGCCGAGGTAATTATAGACTTAACCTATAATTAAACACAACTTTTAATGATGTATGAATGTATGAATTACATCAGTAAGATCATTGATGAAATTTCACACCAGTTCACCAACCATTAAATTAAAGACGCACTCGGTACAGTTATAGTCAAATGAAATAACTTCTTACGGCATAATTAAATGGCCTAGTAACTTTGATTAGAATGCTCAATCAGAAAAAACACCTGCTAATCGAATTTATCATGTTTTACTAGTATATCTGTTTAGTTTAGTTCTATTTAAATTATTTCCGGTTAAGCGCTGACGTTATGCTTAGACACTTACATTACATCTTTATGGTCTTTAATTTATTTATTCTAAACAAATTTACATTACAAACAAAAACGTTGTGCTGTAGAGGTCTGTGTGCCTTTTGATAGAGGTGAGATGGTTTCTGTACACGGTGGACTTTTGTCATATTAAATCTTCTGTCTGCACACTGGTATCCAAGCACTGGTGTTTATCGTCAAACATAACAACGACCTCTGACCTCTGACCTCTGACAGCATAAGATCTGCCTTGCGCCACTCGGAGGCCATCGAATGTACTGCGCACATTATCTCGGATGTGATTCGATCATCGACATTTTGGCCGGAACTTTTTCACAGTCTGTGGGTCAAACTGCCAATGTAGACAGATTCCACAGTTTCCATTTATTTTACATTCAGAATATAATCTACTCGTAAACTAAATATTGTGCATCTAAAGCCATATGCAATCCGTTCGATTATCCTATTTTTTCTTACGTGTTCATTGCTCGTACGGCGGTAAATAGGCTCAGCTTTCGGCGAACAAAATGTACCATTTTGATACATATTCATACACCTATCACGGCCGAGCTAAATGATGACAGCCAAATAACGAGAAATCACGCGAGATTTAGCCGATTGATCCTGCGCTTCACTATTGCTGGTAGCTCGTTGATTTTTGACCATCCTTATGATTGTCTTGTTTCAGCGGCATTTAGAAGCTGGGCACATAACAGAATCGTGACTAAGAATGGATTTACAACTTCTTAGTATATTGATAAGCGACGTTTCTGCCTAGATGCTAAGAGCGCTTTCTTCTCGCCGAAACGTCGATTATCAATAAAATTAGCATAAGTATAAAAATATGTATTCACCATAATATATAACATATAATGACAAAAGCCATAGAAATACTGTAAATAATCTGGATGGAAAAAGGCCTAGGAGGACTCTATCCCATTGGTAAATTTAATTCAATTTGGCAAAGCTCAATTTAGCATAATTTCTAAATAGTATAATTATCAAAATAGGTTGCCGTGGTAGGTTGAAAACGAGGCACGACTTTATCATTTTTAAAGCATAAAATGAAATGAGAAGTGCCTTATATGAAAATAGAGTGTTCACTGTGGGATGAATTCAAGTAAGTATTTATTTATGAAAAAAATTATATGACAAAATTAAGTTGTACTATAAAGACTAAGCAGTGAGAGTGGGAGTATTTTTAAATTGGTAAATAAAAGTGATGTGTGGTTTGAAAGGCTTATCACAAAATTGCATGTTTTGAGTTAAGTAGAGGGAAGTTGGATGTGGTTTTTAAGTATTACCCCCATAGGGTAAAGGATAAATTAGTCAGTACTACAGGGCAAGAAAGGGTTTATTACTGAAAACATCTTTACGTAGTTGATGACACCAATGTCCTCATAGGTTATTTTAAATACTTTTTTCGACAAGGGTTGTTACCAGTTACGTTTGTCAGTTAAGAATATGCTCAGAAATTGATATTGTCTTACGCGGTGGGCTTCAGTATTACAGTCTCGATCAGTTGAGAGAAATTGCGCCTT
Organism: Katharina tunicata; assembly: GCA_032466195.1. NCBI lineage: Eukaryota > Metazoa > Mollusca > Polyplacophora > Chitonida > Mopaliidae > Katharina > Katharina tunicata. Next base: position 5,193 of record JAVFBZ010010470.1, on the reverse strand, counting down.
ACATGCGGTTCAACCAGCTCGATCAGTTGAGAGAAAAATTGCGCCTTACATGCGGTTCAACCAGCTTGGCTTTCCTTGTTCAATATGTAGAGAAAGTCAAAAGGCACAAAACCAAATTTGAGCCTTTAGATGAATATGACACACTGGTGTCTTCAGCAAATACAATAACGCGTTATACTTTCGTTATGTTTTGAATATCGTTAAAACATTTGCAGACGATTTGATAAAATGCTTGTAAACCATAAATACCATAGAGGTCAATTTTTTGTCGAAGGGTAGTATTATATAATCATCAGATAGGGAACATCAGTACCATATCCGCTACCGGATTGTTAAGGAAGACGGAATATAGAGTCATTATTAAGTATTGGTGAATCCAAGTCAGTCGCGACAGAAAAATTCTCGAACTACTTTCAAGATGTTTTAGCCATGATTAAATTTAACAAATTAATTGAATCAAAGAAATTTTGCCAGCTCAATGGATTGAAATATTTTTTGTGTCGCTTAGAAGGTGACCATTAACAATATTTTCTTTTTTTGGGATAACACTTTCTGATACCGAACAGTTTCTAGTTCAGAATTTTTTTAGCAGTCTGAGACCCTTGCAGGAATCGAACCCACGATCCCCAGGGTCAGGCATCGCGTCGCCAGCAGTAAATGTTGGATACCTAAACCACTCAGCCATCCGACCTTCGATTGATATAATTTGTTTGAATGAAAGCTATGTAGCAAACGGGTTTTTTTTAGACTTTTTTTGTAACTGCAGTCTATATATATATATTATTTTTATGATTGTTTGAAGAGAGTCAATTTCATTATATTAGTTTGAATTGTAGTTATCGGGAAAATGCTTGTAAGTATGGTATTAAATTTATCAGAGAGCGTTGTAAAGATAATTCGGCATGAGTTTGATAGTAGGTTTGGGATTCACTCTCAGTCAGTTCAACTTGATGTTCACAGTTTTGTTTTTTAGTATATTTGTGGAAAGAGATGGGGGCAGGAGCGATACTTTGTTAAAGGTTATCCAGGTTAAAAACACGTTTTGGTGATTTGCGGAAAGAAGTAAAGGAATTTCATTAAAATGATTATGCTATGAAATAAATTTGGATAAATGAATTTCACTAGATTTAAACAGTGGGTAGTGATCAGGCAGCGAACGTACGGCGATCCACACATAGCCCAACACCCGCCGTGTCTGTATGTGTTGTTGTAGTCTAAATACGAATAGCGTAATAAAACTTCCTCTTTGTTATCCGTATTTTATGTCCCGATTCAGAGAGGAACGTGAAGAAAAGCTATGTCTATATAAATGTATCTCCAAACACAGAAGAAGCACGGATACCAGGCAGTTTTAACATCAAACTATATCAGTAAAAAATAAACAAGGTAAATTCGACTGTTTGATCTTAATTCAGAAATGTGACAAATTCAGAGTGAATGTGACATACAATGCTGGCTATGGTAACACAGACAGCAGTGCCTCCCACTTTATTACCAGGTGTCCTCCAGTTTACCTGTAACCTTTAATATGTAATCTGTCAAAAAGGTGCCAGACTTTATCTCCACCTAACCTCCGAGATGAGACTCGCTCATCCGTGACCATCACAACGATTAGCCAATGTTTAATGCCCTCTGACACCCTGCAGAGTCAGCCATGTGGAACGGATTAAAATGACTTACCCGTACCTTTTGTGAAAAGCGGAGAGTTTGAAAAAAGTAGAAATGGAAGTCAATGACGAAAAACGTGGCAATGGATAAAATATAGTCTCTCTACCCCTAGTGCAAGTGACATCGCTGGTGTAAAATCCATTAGCAGGCATGCCTTGGAGGATTATATATCATCGCTCTCTTAACGGCCTAATTGAATTGTAAAATAAGAAATCAACCAGATCAAACTGTCGCGTGCCATTTTGACAGACTGATATTGACACCCAGTTTACAAAGATTCGAATGCTGAGAAATTGCCACATTGATAACCACACCTGTTGAAATCTTGTTTGTGATTGAGCTGCACACTATATGCCACTATATGCACATGTGAAATCGGAGTTTAAATATACAGTACTGCTGATACAGTGAAAAGGTAAAGATATTCTGGAGCTTTCCGCGAAGCACATGAATGTGACAAAAGAAAAACAGTAATCACTTTAGGGAGATTTATTGTGGAAGTCATTAATTTTTTACTCACGTTAATTAAATGAACACGCAACCGGGCTTGGCAGAGTAAGATTTCACCAGCTCACTCGATTTGGATTTTGTAAGTTGTTTCATGTTGTTTTTAATATGAAACACTTTTGTGTCGTTGTAGAAAGTTAACTTTCAGAGCGTTTTTATTATTTTTAGGATTAGACTTTTCTGGTCAGTCCTATAAATGTGCCGAATGAGGATCTTGTCGGAATAAAGTCCACGACCGTCAAGCACCGAGTCAATCGTCATGCAGTTCGATACCGAGTCGCCGAATCGCCAGCTCGAAATTTGTACAGGCTGAGACTTTGAATAACAATCTCTTCAATCAAAGAGAATTTTATTCCAAGAAAAGCAAAAGTACCACCAGAAGTCAATTTCTAAACGACACAAAAATATAACTATAGAAAACAAGTTGAGTGAGCAATTCCAAAAGCCGAAAGGTCTGTTAATGAATGGCATGGTGCTACAATAGCAATGGGGAGTTAAACAGTATCGCTCTTGTTCATGTTTATCACAAGAGATGGCTAAAACCTTTTAAGCGTGTTCTAACAAAATTACATTCAAAATAAGGCGTCATATAACAAAGTAGTTGTGCCACCAGGTGAAATAAATAGCAGCCATAACGAGAAGAAACGTGACCTGCACGTGACGCGAAATAAAACAAGCGTTCAAGTAACTTTGGGTGTAATGGAAGGGAACCATCCTTTCTTTGTTACCACCGTGTTTTGTGTCTCTCTGCTTTCTGTTGAATACACAGGCTTTTCACTTAATTCTAAGTTTATTGCGAGCTGGTTACTAGGGTAGATATTTTACGGTATTTCGTCCAATTTGATGCGCTGTGATGAACAGTCCGGCCGATCGTTATCGTGACTCCGTTTCTAAAAGGCCACATCAAAGCGATTGGCTACCAGTTGAAAAAGACCTAGCTAAAAAGATGTTTTGTCGCCTAATTGTGAAAAGCATGTTTTCATTTGATTTTCATGCCATACAAAGAAGACGGGAAATGCCAATTAGTGACGGTACGGATAAAAGGCGATGCGCCATACTACCGTTTCATTAGTGCTGGTATATGAAATGATATTCCAAAATCGGATATCCCCCGCATGTATTTTACACAATTGATCATATCATCCGTAACAATTCATCAATGCATCAAGTTCTAATACATCATCAACCACACCAGAAAAATATTTCTACTAAGGAAATAATTAACTCACATGGCCCAATAACAGAACAAATTAAATGATACAATTGTAATTTCTCTATAGACTGCATGGCTATAGGTGAATACATTCGATCTGTTTAGTTTCTTTTTGGCCTGGAATTTAAGATTGTTTTAAAACAGAAACGAACCAAAGCATTGATGTTAACGTTATGACAGATAGCAGTCTATTCCTACCATGGTTGTTTCATGGACATAGTTAAAGCGAATACTGAGCATGAACTCAATGGAAGGAATACGTCGTGTAGAAGCAGCAGGTTTGGCTTTGAGTTGGCATTGTGGTGTATGAACCGAACTAGTGAGCTAATTATGTACCAAGCAGTAGCCATAACTACTAAGATAAGGCAATGAGGTGTGATGTTCCCAAAAACGTCGCATAGAAAATTAGCCTTTGTCTGCTGATTAAAAGAAAATATTTTCCGAATCGCAACAAGTTGTTTGAGGGGATTGGAATATAGTCACGCCAGCCCAAGCAGCTACTCTGCCTTGTGGCTGACGGGCGTTTCGTGTTTTTCGTCAACGTCCCTCGCGGCTGTCAATCAACAAACCAACTTATTTGCCCGTGAAGTATAAGACAGGAAGCATCGATCAGACACACTGTTCTATACTTTCAGCTGTTCAGGTGGACACGTGACAAGGACTGGTCCCTACACGATCTGACCCGCGTTAAGTCAACCGAGGCAGCAAAAGTGAAATACACCGCACGTGTCCATCATTTCCACGTGCTTTCCACGTTATTAGATGTGAATTATGATGAGACGGCAGTTGAAGTATAGACGTATTTTATAAAGTTTAGGTAGTAAATCGTATGACAAAAAAGCAATTTATAATTTGGGAGTAAGATAGACGAGAAGTAGTGCATGTAAGAATCAACGACAAACTGAAGACAACGGGAGATCCGTTTACCTTTCCACCGTTCTGTCATTTCTGCAATTACCTGTATATCATATAGTATCGTATATCTCAAAGACGTACGTTGAAAGAACAGTTTCACTGGCGAGTGTACTCACAAAGCGTTAACGATAAAACAAACTACCACGTGTCGAACATGCGCTCTCCCAAATATATGTCTTTATCGAAACTTTTCCAGAGATTAAATCTGGTTAACTCTGCGTGGAATAAGTAATATCCCTGCGTAAAGCTATTATTGTCAGCAGGTGTGACCGTCCGCACATTCATCATAGTAGAAAACTGCAGTTGTTTTCCCGATATTACAACGACAGCACGCATTCCAAATCAGAGACTGTTTGGTGGTAGTTTCTCTGCTGAACGAATGACACAATTAAATGAATATACTTCGTTTTTTTTCTCCCGATGGCCTCTTTAGTTTAATTTTATTTGCATTTGTGCTAAAATAAATATATGATTACAAAAAATATATTGCTTTTTATACACTTTTGTTGAAAGGGACGACCATCATTGTTGTTGTTGTAGTACTGTTTCCGCCAAAAAAGTGGACTGGCGAACGCATCGCTCAAATTTTACTACCAACTTATTTAAAATTAAACAGAGAAAAAAAAGTACAAGGTAGAAAACAAGCTAACATAGTGAAGTTAAACCACCTAATTAGTTTCAAAATTACTCGCTACTGGCAGCACACAGGGACAACTCTTTCTAGGTGAACAACAAGATGGCCAGCTAATTCTTTAGAGTCAGACTCGACGGTAGGTAGAATGATTTGATTCTCTATTTTAGAATCAACAAAATCAACATAACTCATTGTTGGCTGCAATGTTACAAAACCAACATAACTCATTGTTGGCTGCAATGTTACAAAACCAACA
>JAVFBZ010010459.1:0-12062 GCA_032466195.1 Katharina tunicata | reverse complement strand
AAGCTGGATACACTTTTTCAGTTTTCTTTTTGTCCAATATGTATTCTTCCAAACCACATTTGTTTTTCCGAGGTTTTGTTATCAGACTTTCAACGCCAAACCTCTTAAGACAAGTCATTGTGAAAAATATAGGCGGTGCTTAACGTTTTTCTTTGTGTATAGTATAATCTCTCTTCTTTGTGGGGTTAAATATCTGATCAATCGCAAATGCTTGGAAATAATGTATCGAGCTTTTATACGACCCACTTTTGAAAACGAAGATGTGGTATTGGATAATTTATTAGACTACCAAATAAGCTCTCTTGAATCTTTGCAAAAAGAATGTTTGAGATTAGATTTAATTGGCGAGAGCGAAGAGCAATGACGAGCTTTCGCTGTCAAATATGCAACAAGATAAACCTTCAACTTCAAGTCTGACTTCAGCACCCGTGTACACGACCGGCAAACCAAACGGAAGATACTAAAACAGGAAGTAAAGAATTGAAGAAAGCACCAGGAAATGAACCCAGTAAAAGCAGCAACAGACTGACGAAATGAAGGCGGAAACAACTAAGCAAACAAGCATCATATACACCCGGAAGATGTTATTTAGAATCAAAGATTGGAAAAACCCGCCTGAAGACGACTATCTCCCTGAAGGGAAATCGGAAGTAGAGCAGATAACCTCGGAAAACCGATCTGAAGTTGGAGGGCGGACGTACTTCATCAGAATCAAACTATGATCTCACCTGATCATTGAAATCGCCAGATACTCAAATAGAAGTGAGGCATCAACTCGAGATCGGATCGGCAAATGAGAAGCCGAATTGCGAATAACCGACGGAAATTGAGCAGGTGATGCTGGCATCAGATACCCACACAGAAGTTGCATAACCACAGGAAATTGTCCATAAACCAGAAAACTGGTGGACACAACAGGAACGACTGTAGTCACTGTTTTAAATCGGACGTGGAAGGTTATGCCGATGCAGGTTGAGATTGGCATGCTGATAACAGATCCTGAACGGTCAGGGACTGACTACCGATGCCAATGTAACACGCCTACATCTAGTGACAATTTCGTCCAAACACGACCCAAAGTTAACATCGAAGAGTGGAGAAGCTTGAGTAGAGGACAGGTCTGGCACTTGCTTAAGAAAAAACTATATAAACATATCAAATAAATACAATTCCTTCTCACAAGAAGATAACGTACGTGGGCTGAAATAACCCGTGAGGATTACAATTCTCGAACCAGAAGAAACCTTCTCCCCAGCTGGAGTCAAAAGCCCCACACTCAACATTAGAATTCTTTGGGATACTTCTCTGATAGCACAATGACGTTCTTCGGGTTGCTGAAGAAAATAGTACGATTTGTACCTGCTTGCATGTGTCTGCAATGACATGCTATTCGTGAGGGTCTGGAGAGGGGTTTTCGCTTTGGATTCTTCAAGGTTATCATTTACAATTGCATAAATGCATTAGTCAGTTGAAGTAAATATTTCTGCACAAGAAACATTTATCACATGACATTATATACTGTGAATAGAAACATGACAACAAATAAAATAAGACATGAACTATAGGTAAATAGTTATAATTAAACTCATAAAGTATAGAGAAACATTAATTGAAGGTTAACGAACCAACGAATGTGGCTACTGTATTGTCTGTTATTTTTATATGTGAATTCATTAGTTGTAGATGTGTCCTTCACTTTAGTAACAAACACATATTATTACCTGTAGCTCTGATATGAGATGTTTACGTTGGGTTGTTGTGCATCAATTTCGTTGACACTAAAGGTTGTGCATGTAGATTTTCTCGGTATCTTATTTGGTAGGTGCACGACGTCAATACAACACTCAAATTTAGTAGGTAATTAATCTATTGTAACCTCCCATTCTCCTACCAATCTGGACTTGATTTACCACAAAATATGTGACGTAACATCTGCAAATAAATAATAGATCTGAAACAGTTGATAAAAAGCGAAAAAAGGCGATATCAAGAATATAAAACGAATTATTGGAGCCAGCAAAATGAATAAAGACAATTTATACACCTGTTTTTATGAAACTAGGCTAGAGTTGACTTTACTACTGGAAAGTCGACTGACTTAACAGCTGAACAGAAAATAAACTATTCTGTTACATGTAACTACAGTCCTGTGCCATGCTAAAACATTGTAATTCCCGCCTCGTACAGGTCAACACTTAGCACATATTTGAAACTTACCGTCTTATTCGATACTTATTATTCATTTTCTAAGTCTAGTGATTGAGGGAGATTTTCGAATTCGGCCGCTTTCTTGCTACCCTCGTAGACAAATAAAATTAGCCCTTACTTGTAACTAATGCGCGAGGTGCGCAGTTTTGATACATATAATATTTCTGAAAGTTCAATTTACCAAACAGATTTGAAATCACTTAAAGTGACAAGTTAAAATAAAGTGCAGAAACTAAAAATTGCACTTGTTTCGTTCAGCACTGTTCTGTATCGTTATATATGGATTACGTAGTAGACTAATAACGATACAGATCACTGCATCTAGTATTTCGTAAGCACGTACATGTAGTACAGAAGAAGTAGTTCAGGGGAGGAAACTCTAACTAACATAAACTAGTGTAACATTAGCGTGCCTCTGTCTCGTTCTGAAATAGACGTTCTCCGTTTGGTTTGGTTTTTAACACCTAAGGTTCCTTCAAAACGATGTCAGAAGAAAGTTCGTCATCCAAAGATGGGTTCTTCATTTTAATTTCTTTCTGATCTATCTTCATCAAACCCCGGTCTGCCTCTTGATCACAAAGTTTCTGTCAGGGGTGTGAGAAAAAAAGCGAATGACTAGTACAAAGTGACCAATCTACCTGGCTTAATACATACTAGTCTATTCAGTAGTTTCAAGCTAGTATAAATAAATTTAACGTAGTACCATCATCTGTAGAACATTTAAGGTGCAATCTGAGAACACAGGGTTCTCTTTTCTAGATTAGAAGGAGCTGGACAAGCCGTCAAGTATAACAGGTTATAACTTATAATGGAAAACGCAGAGGACAATCTTAATTTCCATGATTTTGGGCATGATTTGTTTCTGTTGAAAGTCTTGTGCTTTGGCAAAATGGGTAAATATCTGATCTATATCATCATGTGTATAAAAAGATAGTGTTCTGTAGTGTGTATAAGAGTGTTCATCCTCCCCGGAGCAATCTTGACAAGTATGTAAAAAATATTAACGAAACAAAAGTCCTACTAGACTTTGATTGTCGTCTAGAGTAGGACTGTAACGGGTCTTCATGGCACTTTTAATACATAGTTCATTTAGACTTCTATATTTTCTTAGAAATTGGCTTAAGCATTATTGTGTTAATAGGGCTAGGTTAAACAGCATGTTTTTCGCAATAAGCCAACTGGATAAACTGATGAATTTATCTGCCCTTGACAAATCTTGAAGACCCAGTCCTAAAATCCTAAAATTCTTTGATAAGTGAGCAGGAGTGCAAATAACATTTTTTTTTATTATCCTTGGATACATCAACACTGTGTTGATTATATTATATTATCCCCGGGTATACGACCCTGTGCTATTAATATTATATTATCATCGGGTATACGATACTGTGCTGATTATATTAAATTATCATCGGGTATACGATACTTTGCTGATTATATTATCCTCGGATACACAACCCTGTGCTGTTTATATCATATTATCCCCGGGTATACGACCCTGTGCTGATTATATTATTCTCGGGTAAACGACTCTTTGTTGTTTATATTATATTATCTTCGAATATGCTACCCTGTAGTACCTTGTACTATCCTCGGTTATACGACCCTGAGTTGTTTATTTTATCCTCGGGCATTATGGCATTAAACCATATCAACTAGATATTTAATCTTAGTATCTGCTGGATATGATCCTGTGCAAAAAGTGTTTGTAAAAGGACACCTATATCCTACTGGGGGTCGACCTTGTGTGTATAATATAATTCCGTAATAGTTCACTTTCACGGACTACAAAATAAGTTAAAGAAGTATATACACTTGAAAAAACTATTATCCTTATCCGTGACTTTTCAGATGCAGACAAATATGTATCTTTAGGTTGAAGTGTTAGTTTGAGAATCTTGATGCTTTTAATTTCTTATCTTAATTTTGACACATTTAAAAATATGGAGCATATTGATTGGCGGGAAGTCTTGTCAATATGTTTAGAGCACCCTCAAGTCATTTAATTCTCATTGTTTTTTTTATCACCACATACATTTACATATATTTAAGAATTCTTTGTATTTTATGAATTACATGTACGTCTGGGAACATTATATATACTGTAGACATCATCAAATGTTATATCATTACTATGAATCAAATGCAATTGCTGATTTATCTCTGAACAACGATTATGATAATTCAATTATCCATAGAATGGTTCTATCTACTAGAAATGATTACGCAATGTTGTATGACCTTACCTCTGACCCTTTATACGAAACACCTGAACATGTGCTTCCTACATATTTACTTTTATATACATCATGGGTGACGTAACCCAATATAGAGTAGCGATCGGGAATTGGTACAATTATGTGTATGGCAATGATATTTTGCGATTTAATAAATTTGTCAGAATATTGCATGAGCTTGGCATACTGTTTTTACATGCAATGCCATGTCGTAATATCCTAGTGATATAAATTCTAAGTATTGCTTGTAATCTACATTTGTTGGTGGTCACACGTATGCTACTATTATTGAAATGTGGTGACGTTCATAAAAACCCAGGCCCTGGTCTTCATTATTTATCTAGTTGTCATTTTAATGCCAGGAGCCTTTTAGCTCAGAGTGACGATCGACTTTCAACATATGGAAAGTTTGTATTATGTAGCGATAGCAATCACGATATTATATGTGTAGATAGGGATAGACATGGAGGTGGGGTTGCTATATATTGCAAATTCTATTTAAATATAGTCGGAAAGAAAAATTTAGAAAATTTTAATGAAATATTATGGAGTCAAGTTAAGCAATCAAATAACCGTATTTTATTGGCTGTTTGCTATCGACCTCCAAATCAATCTGCTGAGGTTCGGGACGAGTTTCTTAATTATTTAGATGATGGTCTTTCAATAGCAGTATCATAAAACCCTGATATGTTGATACTTATGGGGGATTTTTATGTTCGATGTCAAGTTTGACACCAATTTCATGAGAAAAGTGAATTAAAAATGAAACTATATAATATAATAAAAGGGAAAAATCTATTGCAATTGATAAATGAACCAACAAGGTATACAGATGATAGCTCCTATATATTAGATTTAATTATAACTGATAATCCATGTTGCGTAACTGACTACGGAGTGTCCTCTCCACTTAGTTATGCGGACCATTGTACAATGTATTGTACCCTAAACCAAAAGCCTTTACGCGCCAAGTTTGGGACACCAAATGTGCGGATTTAGATTTATTCTGTCGTCTCCTGTGTAGTACACCATGGAACACAGTCTGTGACATTTTTAATTATATTGATGATAAAGTTTACGCATGGTCGGATTTATTTTTTATCTAGTTGTAAAGAAGCAATAACTAATTAAAAGGTGACTATAATATATATTTTTCTATAAATGTAGAGAAAGAAAATGTTGCTTGCCCCCGCCGGGATTCGAACTGCGTGTATGTGTGTTTGCGTTTTTGTATAGTTATGTATATGTGGATGTAAACGTGCTGGTGTAGAATGAATTAAATGAGTGCTACGTTTTTTGAAACACCATAGTTTATATTACCCTATATTCCTCAGTGAATTTCCCAATAGTGGGATAAAACAAGTCATTTTTTACTTTACTCGTGCCATTTTGATGTAGTTTCAATGTGCCTATAGTCTTTTCATTACTTTGGTTCAACGCAAATAGAGCAATGTTTTGTATGGATAGGCGGCTTCTGTTCATAGTTGCTATGGCGGCGCCCTGTTGTTGCATTTTGAGGCCGTTTCCAAGTATGTTGACAGAATCAGGCGCTTGACTCCGTAAAGCGGGACGTTGTCATTTTGGTGAGCACTGTGGTGCTTGTCCGTGTGAATATTGCTCTCCTTATAAATTATTTATGGGCACAGTTATATTAAAACTGTTTTATACATGTATTTATGTTGAATAAATAATAATCTAATCTAATATAAAGACCACGCGACAAACCTTGGATGACCAGTCATGTGAGGTATAAATTAAGAATAAAGAAAAGATGTTTCAAAAAATTTAGACAAACTAAGCCTGATGATGATAAATTTCGCTTTTATATAGCCAGAAGAGAAGTTAATACAGTGAAACGTAATGCTATACATAGATATGCAAATAATATCAAGTCAAACAATTATAATCCTAATTTGGATGTGAAGTCATACTGGTCCGTGATGAAATCTATGCTTGGATATAAGGCTAAACTTCCAATTCCTCCCCTCATTATTAACAGGAAAAGTATCACAAATAATTTTGAAAAAGCGAATGAGTTTTGTGAAATCTTCGCGTCACAATCTTCATATTTTGCAGTAGTACCAGATTTACCTCCCCTTACAGCTTAAACTGATTTGCGACTTTCTACTATATCATCGACTGAAAAAGAGGTAAATCGAATTCTTAAAACATGAAATACTAGCAAAGCCTCTTTGACATACGGAATAACAAACTTTATATTAAAACATGCCTCAGATTATATAGCACCGTCAATAGCCAAATTATTTAATTTTTCGCTTCTAAATGGAGTATTTCCATCTGTATGGAAATCATCCCGAGTGTGTCCTGTATTCAAAAGCGGGGATAGGCACGAGATTCTAATTACAGACCAGTATTACAAAAATTGGATATAAGCACCATTATGAATATTGCAATATGCACAATCTCTTATTACCCAATAACTTTGGGTTTAAACACGGAAACTCCACAATATGTCAATTAACCAAGATTGTACATAATATGTATAAAGGCGTTGGTAACAGTAATGACATGTGCTTGTTTTTTTGTTATGTTCGTAAGACCTTGAAAAAGTTTGGCATGACGGCCTCGTGTTTAAACTCAGACAATTTGGAATTGAAGATTCTTTTTTGTTAGATTAAAGACTACTTGTCAGATAGAGACATTACTGTATGTATACATGGATGTGAGTCAGATAGAAGGAAAATATATTCGGGAGTCCCACAGGCTTCGGTTCTGGGCCCACTGCTTTATTAAATATTTGTAAACGATATTAATGTAGATATTGAAAGTAACATCAATATTTTCGCTGATGATACCTCTTTATCAGAGGAAATTACTGATAAAAGTACCACCGAAAATAAACTAAACTGAGATCTAGCTCGATTATCAAAGTGGGAAAAACAATGGATTGTAACTTTTAATGCCAAGAAAACCGTCCTTTTATACATGACTTTGAAACGGAACCCAGTGTACCCTCGGTTATATTTAGATGGCACTGAAGTTAAGAGCACTCGATCCCATAAACATCTTGGTATAATTATTCAAAGCAATGGAAAGTGAGATGAACACATGAATCATTCTTTTTTATAAAATAATAAATAATTGATCGCCCTCATATCTCAAACATTTAATAACGGATAGTGGAAATGTTAAAAATACTTATAACCTTCGAAATAAAAATGATTTACGCTTCTTTAAATGTCGTATAGATTTGTTTTCTTATTCATTTTTTTCCAAAAACTACGAAAGAATGGAACAATTTACCGTACGAAATTAAAAGTGAGTCTTTACAAAAGCTTAAAAGCTTCTTGTATGTACATGTAAAATCGCCACAAAACAAGGATTTATTGTGTTTATACAATTTGTTCGAATATTACCCAGCTATATTACAGTGTAGGATGCGGATGGGATTGAGTGCTCTTCGTGCTGATTTATTTAAATTTAACATCATTGTTGACCAATCCTGTCTATACTGTAAACACCCAATAGAAAATGCACAACATTATATGATTGATTTCCCCGCTTCGCTTCTCCTAGGAAGCACATGTTCGACACATTTATGAAAGTTGTTTCTCCTGGAGTGCACTCATCAGTTTTCATTCACGAGTGCTCGGCATATATTTGTGATACTTTGTTGTCGGGTTCTGTTGATTTGTCATTTGACAACAACAAAACTATCTGTATTGGTTTACAGACATATATAAAGAGTTCTCGGAGGTTTGATCTTAATGAAGGGTGATAACCCAACATTGTGTACTCCATGAGGAAAAAAGGTCAAGAGGTGGAAATTGAATGAGATTCTAGATCGGTGTCTTCTAAGCGTCTTTACTGTATGTTCCAAACCCGTTACTTATTATATTCTTTTAAATGAATGCATTATGAAAATGTATGTGGTATTTTGTACTCTGTATTTTGTACTCTGTAATTTTCTTTTAATGTCGAGGGGACCCCCAAGTGGCCCTGTGGGTTATCCTAGTAACAGAAATAAAGAATTAAATTAAAAGTGACTGCACTCTTAAGTAGTATTTAAGGACACTAATCTAATATGGACAGAATAATTTTAAACTGGTGCTATAAACTACAATTTAACTGTTAACCAGGCATACTGAACGATTTCCAACACTTACGATCCATATTTTATTGGGAAAGTCTGACAGACATCATGTGCACGTTTCAATCTCTTAATGTTAACAGATATCTTTAAACGCCTAGTTATTAGATATCGGCATTAACTAAATCTTTAAAGATGATTAATTGATTAAATATAATTACCCTTCTGAATACATACCTTTCTGAAATTCACAATCGTTCGAGAAGGTATAGACGGAGTTCAACTTCTGATGTGTCTGAATCATGTCGCCTTGAACCCAATAAAAGGCCTTCTAGGAGGATGTTGTTGCAGCCAGATCCTACACAGCTAAATACTGTGAAGTGTATGGTGTAGACGTAAACAAAGACATCATGTAATTTATAGTACATCTCAAGGGTAGTTTCATCCGATTCACAACACGGAATCGCAATTACCGCAGGCTTATCACAGCCTTGGATAATTAGCACTCGAACACTTTCGCCGGACTTCTTTTCATACGAAATGGGTATTTTGATTTCCAAATGACGAGAAAACTTAATTCTATGTTGCTCTGTGAATTCAACTATTGGCGAAACAAAGTGGTCTGTATCAGTCAGACCAAACATCGCACGAATGTTGGTCAAATCGGTATAGACTTTTCCAAAAATTTCGGCTTCATGCCCTGAATCCACCACGTGTTGAGGCACAGACAGTTCAACACCCGAACCATATTTCTTCAATATACCTCCCCGACTGTCAAACACGCCACGTCTGTCCCAGTCACCGGGAAGAGTGCATCTTTTTAATCTTAATACATGCCTGACATACCACGAACTTGGCATTAATTGATTTGAACTTGGATAAGCGTTTTCTGAAAGTGTAATAAAATACATTGGTGTCATTACTTTTGAAAGCAGCCATTATTTTGTAGATGACGGTGATTATAAATACAGCATTTGTCACGGAATGATGATAGCATGAGAGATGGCCAGTAACCAACTTTATATTATATTCTGTCGGGGTTTAGGTGAAAACAGTTTTTTAGAACATGGTTGGAAACCAATGAGAGGAAAGCTTTTTCCGACCTCATCATATACACTGAAAGAACGATTTACATACATCATTCTATAAACATTTGACTGCTTGTGGCTACATATACATGACTGCTAACCTGTTTACATACATATTGATTACAAAAACAAAAACAAATAGTAACAGGTTATGGAGCTTATGTAAATCTATGCGACCTGACTGAAAACTAAGCAAAAGCATGAGACACTTTTTTGCAATTCTTTCTTGATTTAAACACAGTTTCCATGCGCGGAGCCAAAATGCCGGCCATTTGCAGGTCAAACAAATTTATATCTGATGCTCTGATATCTAGAACAATCAACCAATAAATGTTGAATTGATTCCTCTACAGGACAGGTATCCCATAAACCAGTAGGATTGATATTAAAACGGTATAAATAGGTATTAACAGATGAATGTGCCGACTGCAATCTATAGAAAATATTTTCAGCACTTAGGGAGGGAAATGCAAGATTAGTGAACAAAGTGGACGGATAACTTGTATAGAAAATCTCCTTTCTCATATTGAACCCAATCTTTTTGCCATAACAGCATAACATATGTTTGTGCTCAAGTGTCAAGGTAAACACAAGAAATAATGGAAACGACTAATGGATGAGTGTTGACTGGGGCAACATTAGTGACAATTTAATAAACTCAAATGAGAAAAATTAGATACAGGAATTTTAGTTAGTTAAAAAAGAGAGAATTTACTTATAAGTTAAAAACTGAGCAGTTGAATGACTATATTTAGTCAATATTGTTTTGAGCCATAAGTGGGGATAGAAATGGGGCTGATCAGCCTTAAGCAACCTGACCCAGTCTGGGTCACAATAGATATAACAGAGGTGGAGGATGAAAACATTTCTAGGGCGAAAACTGAATGAGCTGTGATGCAGACGAGGTTGGGAAAGAAGGAGGGACACTGAAAGCACGAGCTCTCGAAGACTGATTTGATTTGTTAATATGTGCAAGCCCGCGAAAAACAAGAGATAGATATCATTATAAAGTAGCACAATTGAACCTTGATCACAAAAACAGCTGCTGGTCGCGACTGTGCCTTTGTGCTCAAGTCTCAAGGTAAACACAAGAAATAATGAAAACGACTAATGGATGAGTGTTGACTGAGGCCACATTAGTGACAATTCGATAAACTCAAATGAGAAAAATTAGGTACAGGAATTTTAGTTAGTTAATTAAGAGAGAATTCACTTATAAGCTAACAGATGAGAAGTTGAATCACAAAGAAGGTATTAAAAGTGAATTTAGTAACTATTGTTTTGAATCATAAGTGGGGATAGAAGTGGGGATGACCCGCTACCCCCACTCATACTGAATAAGGATGAGTGGCAGCCCCACAAAGAGAGGCCTCAGTCAACCAGGGTACATTTTCTCCTCAACCCCTTGCACCCCATCACCAATACTGCAAAAACAAAAACAGACCTCCATCCACTAGGGGGTTAAACAGCGAAAAGCATGAATGGTGGTATTGGGAAAAGGAATGCATGACCAGTTGAAAGGCTGTCATAATTTATACAACTTCAATCATTAGATCTGAATGAAAACAATTTGAACAGACAGCTTGAAGGCAGGATAGTGTATAGCAGTAATGTGACAACTGCACACTTATGTACAGAGCTTTCTGAGATATCAAGGAGCAATAAATATATACTAGAATATTTATTAATATGCGAGTCGAGCCACTGGTCATGCAGGAAGACAACCGGTACTTCCTGATGTCATGCAGACAACATGGTAATTAAAAGAATAGATATAGAATGAGGAAGACAGCTTGTACTTCCGATGTTATTAAGGAAAGAGATGGTATAAACGAGAGAAAAGCCAGTAAGATTTGTTTAAGTTACTCAATTAGGAAGACATCTCGTACTTCCCCTAACCAACATGTAACATGCATCAGAGTGAGAAAAGTATGATTAGCACAGTCATGCGGATAACCCATGCTGCATGCTGTCGAAGTCACAGAGGGTAAATATCAATAAAACTGTCCACGAAGAAGACACAGGACTTCCTCACGATAAGACTGCAAACACCCACTTCACGTTACTCAAGTACACCTAACCCAAAGACACATGAAAACGATGTCCAGAACACTATGACCCAAGAATTCTGCATTCAAATATTACTGGTCACCGAATGTAAGCAGATGTATGAGCATCAGAGAGACCCTGGTCTGCTGCTTCTGTGGCTGCATTAATGCGAAAGCTGTGGCTTTTAAATTTAGAAGCTGGTAGTCCAGCATAAATCAATGCTCATTTAGGCGTGCTGAGAACTTGCGACTAGAAACTGGTAAATTTGGTGGTATGCGAAGAGTGGACCCTCCGCACACCCCTTCGGTGCAAATATTCAACTAAGGAAGCTACCGCACAGTTTGGAAAGATGGTAAGGTTCACCTTTGGAATGCTTAAAATGACGAAAATGGATGGTTAGCAGATGGGGACTAGTGTGTGTGTGTGTGT
>JAVFBZ010010449.1:0-12063 GCA_032466195.1 Katharina tunicata | reverse complement strand
CCATTGTGTTACTCTCTCTAGTTTAAGTTTACAGCAGCCTATTGTTATAGTAAACTGACTGAATAGTGGTCACCCTACTTTGGAACCATGATTACATGTTCCCTATGTATCTATATAAGTCATTGTTTATATATATGTTTCCCTTCACATTTGATCAAGCAGAAAGCTCATGTATGTTTTTGTATGTATTACAATTTGCTAGTCTACAAGTGCTACCTTGTTTGTGAGTGTCAATTTTAGTCGGAGAAAATGAAGTTTTGGCGTATAGAGATTTAACACTATAGCACTTTCTACCGTAGATTTAAAACATTAAAGGTTCTGTAGTTTTACAGGTTGGCGGTGTAGAATTGGTCCGCCGCTACAAAACAAAAGAAGGATTTGTTTTATATGGGGAGCTTATAAAATGAGAGAGTAATGTGACAACTGCAAAGAATGAAGAAAGATTCATGTTGACTCAATATTTCGGTTTATTGTCAAACCATCATCAGGAGAGAAACCGAAATATTGAGTCAACAGGAATCTTTCTTCATTCTTTGCAGTTGCCACATTACTCTATTATGTTAAGTTAGTCGGTGGTAATTCTAAAATGATAAAAGCTATTAAAGAAGTGTGCGTTGGTTTATTGACAACCAATAGAAAGAAAGAAAGACAATAAATACGGAGGCGTAGTAAACGAAAACGTTTAGGTGGAGACATTATCCGATCTGATTGTCAGCTCTCCGCCTCATTTCCCGCCTACCTTCCTACCTCCGTCACGCCGAGTCCCACTCCCGTAACAGGCTTCATAGTTCATACGCTATATTCCCCCAATCCCTTGTGGTTACCGTAGGTTGCCTGTTAAGATAAAACACTATTGAGAATACATAGGAACATGGTTATAGGAACATGTGACATATGTCAGTTACCGACTGTACCACCCGGTCACGCTCTTCAGTTATGTTAAAGTAACATAAGCATTCAAAATTAGAATTTTACAACAAATTCTGATTGCCCTGATGTTAACCAACTGTGAAGTTTATGCTTAAACTAAGACAATTACTTTAAAATGAAAATTATTAAGTTGGTACAAGGCTAGTAATAATCAGGAGAAATCATGTCATAATTCCAATTCAACAGGCCGGCCATTTTTCCTCATATGCCTCAAGTAAAGCTTTTGTTCTCGCCGGGTTCATGACCTTAGACGGATAAGTTAAGATTTTGAATAGCGGCCTTGGGCAGGGCTAATCAACGTTTGACTTGGTGTAGCGTCGTTACGTCTAAAGGTGGCTCAGTTATGACAGCTGATTGACACATCCACATAATAATATTCTGCCAGACAATGGAGTTTTTATGGGGTTTTTTTTGTTATTATAAAACTCTCCTTCAGCCTACAAATTTGATGTTGGAATTACTGGCAAGCCTCTACATTGTACTTCTTGAGATTTTGTGATAACGCAAACTTCAGAACTTTTGAGTGCATATGCTACTTTTACAATTAAACATTAAGTAACGAACACTTAGCTACCCTAATAATAGAACTAAATGTTGTAAAGCCCAACCCTAAAATTACCTGTAACTGACCCGTAACCACTTTTACTAAGACGTAATTATAAAGGAACTGTGAATATATCTAAGTAAGAAGGAAGGTTAATCGATGTCATTCGGCCTCAGATTGTTCACAATGCTAGGCACATACTTGAGTTGCACTGCTATTTCAAGAGGTAATTTCCATTTAATTGAAATTACAAGTGGCCTTCAACAGTTGTTTATATCGGAAGAGCTATAATTTCACTAGCGGATGTTACGTGATAGTACTATCAATGTTCATACCAGTTTGTTGTGTCAATTTACACCGACAAAACTGTTTGCGTTTAAAATTATAAGCTAGATCACGCTCTGCATATTGAACACAAGGAATACCAAATATAATAGAATCCAGTGCAAACTATAACAGTGTAAATCGGTGAAACATAAAACTAATTATTCAATGTAAATTTGTGGACGTTTGTTTACAGCATATGTACGAATCGCAAGAATAGGAGTATACAGACTTAAGTTATCTTTACTTATTGCGAAAACGAGGTTTGTGCACATTTTATTCGTGCCATCCAAACATGCACTTTTAAAAAAAGAGATCTTGGTACATTTACATTTGAATTATTTGTTTCATGTTACGAATATTTAGACTGTTATTAGTTTACATTGGTTTCAACTTTATTTGGGCATGCTCTACAGTTTGCAATAAAGTCAATTGAAAAAGTACGTTCCATAAAGTTTACCAGACGTTGACTTTTCCTCGTTAGTAAACAAATGAATAAGTGCATGCTGGCGATGTGAATTATTCATATGTTCCATACTGAGGAACAGCTTTTTATTTGATTGCCAGTGACTTCGATGATGCTTTCCTCCATCGCTCGGCATGCATCCCGTTAAACGATTGCCGTATCGTTAATAGTTGCACGAAAACTAACCAAAACAAATTTTGTCGGTTAAAAGAATAGGCAATTTTTGATAACATGTATTATGGATAGAAAGCCTGGTTTTCGTAATTTTACAACTTAACTTTACTTTTGTTTTCAAGAGGCTTGTAAAGCTAAATATATGGCATTTGATATTGCATCACTTTACTAAACGAAGCCATTTTGACTATCAACATTGAATGCAGCCAAATTTTAGCCAATCAGAATACAACTTTTTCGAATGCTATGGATAGTTTCTACTGCAGGTCTGTCATCACGTGATGCCAATCCACAAATTTACTCCATTGCTGTCATATATAGAGAGTTTACCTTGTATGTACCTTTTCCGTACTGCGACAGATAAATTTGGTCATGGGATATATATACTCTTGAAAACTTACAAAGGGGCCATTTTAAGCTGCCCTGCGGCTTCAAAAAACAGAGGCCTCGTGCTGAAGTTCATGGGACCAGCTGACACGTATTGTTGTTTCCGCATAGTTAAACATATCGGATTGAATTAGTTGTTGATCTCACATGATTTGTTATATGTCATAAAGTTATTGTCCACTGGTTAAAATAAACTACTGCTATTTTCAGTTGCTGCCCACATTCTCTGGATAAAGATATGGGTTAATAATCATAAGCTTTCTCTTTCTTTAAAGGGGCTTTCTTTATGAAGGAGATGTCCACCTGCTTGACTCTCCGGCAGTAAAAGAACCAAGTCAATTTGTAGGCGTTTCAGTCTCTGTTTCTGCTCGGGTTGGCTCAGGTAAAGAGCAATCTTCTGTACGTTGTTGTGGATATGTCAACAATCCATGTTAATGCGTTTTCAATGGACTTTTGGACTTGCATAGGACTCCCTGCCAAATAAGCTTGGCTGGCCCCGAACTATCCCTCGATCCGTGCTTCACAATTAAACAATCCAACCAGAACGTGTCGCCTTTATTCTCTTATTTGTGATTTATTAGTTTACATTCCTTTGGTTATGTTGAGAAAAGTCACGATATTCTTCACTGAGAGGCTATATTAAATACAAAACCGGCAAAATTATGGTTTCATATTTATTGAAATATCCGCCATCTTTAAGCTTAACGTTTTAGGATTTAAGATTTCAAGATCATTTTTTTAGGTCTACAATTAATTCACAGATTTTCTATACCGTGTATTCGCCATAATAGAAAAAGGTGTTAAAATAATAGTCACTTGAGTTTGAAATTAACTTCCACGCAAAAGTTTCGCTCTATTAAATGTATAAACCTGGTTAATTGGTACTATAAAAGCAGACGTCATCACTTGTTCTGAAGCAGTCTTTATGCCTTGCTTGGCTCTATCCCATCGAAAGACAAAAAATAATCTCCCCACAACTAGATACCCGCTGGCTATAAGTATACATTACAGTATAGGTTGTTAAACACGGTATTTCCGAACACATTTTTGTCTCAAGTACTAAAAGTAATTTGTTTCCTTTTGTACTTTAGGACGTTACGCTTGGCTGACCCTTGATTTTCATGCTTATTAGATATTTAGCGTTATGCTTTTGTGTATTTCGACATATCCTTCCGTCGGCAAATTGCTTGACATTTTTGTTGGCCTTGAGTTATGCTAAACCTAGCGCTCTGTATCTAAACCTAAGCTTATCCTACTCTTAATCCGTCAGGCGAGTTATCAAATTCACAGATTACCAACAGAAACTGGTATTACAGTATATTTTCCAGCGGCCCGTCACGGTATAATGAATGGAATAGTTGATTGTCTCCCGTCTTTACGTCCTCCCACTAAAGCTTATATCTCTATCAATTTAACTATTCTTGACCTAAGCTTAACACAGATGGTACTTTTAGACCCCTCCTTCTTGAAGAAAGGACACATGGCTTTCGCGTAATTATTGGCACTTTGTCAGAAAAGGTCGAACAACTTTAATATTTGCATGGGTCAATATTGGGTAATTTTTCTCGTGGGATATTTTGGACCAAAAGATAGATTGGAACAATCATTAAACTCTAATGGGATAATTCTAACAGTTAAAAAATCAACCAAAATTACACAAGTTCGAAGAGCTAAGTTTCGAATCAACCGTTTTCAGAGATCCTTCATTTATAAAGCTAATTCTGACTTAACAGCAATGCTCTGATGTTTGGATAGAAACATACATACATTGTTTAATTAGTACAATCCCTTTTTGTTTACTAAGTTTGAATTGTAAATTATAGTCGTCCTGAATATGTCTTTGTAATATTTACACAGGTGTTTTCGTATGTAATTGCCCTGAATTCGCCTTGAATACTATCCATGTCATGTGTGAACATGTTACATTTTAGAGAGTCCTCAAATTATCACATAACTGTATAAGACCTACTTTTAAGTAACTATATAATACTGTGAACTTTTAGCAAACCGTGCTACATAGTTGTATTCTTACTTCTCATAGTCCCCAGACATTTACTTGCATGGAGCATGACGACAAACATCTGATTATACGACCTCAACCTGTTTTAGTTAGAACTATGCTTAGATTGAATCCAAGTGTGTGTTTAAGGAATGTTGTTTACGTTTTGAACACATCTGCCGCAGCTCAAGGCTGAACGTCACGAAATTACCAAATGCACTGATTGACTGAAAAAAATAAGTCAAATAATTAATAGAAAATAGAAATGGAGAATAAAGAAGGAAACGGGAAAGTTAAATTTGACTGTCATTCTTATCTTAGGTAACAGACAGTGTGCTATATACGCTGAAGACGAACAGCTGCAACTCACGTGGCCATCGAGACGCTTGCGCAGTCGCAACCTTTTTAACGTTCCAAAATGTCGCTTTAATCTTCGTAAATATTCACTTTTACCGAGATGTCAAAATTATTTTAACGACCTGTACAGTAAACAGAGCTGAATTTTATTATTTTTAGTAGTAGAGACTCTTTTAAGAGATCATTGAATCAGGCCTTATGGCAATTACGCCGTCTATTTAAACTTTTATGTGCAATATTCTGATGTCATAATTTTTCTTCTTTAATTATTTTTTCTTGTATTTATATATGTTTATTTATTCTTTGTTACTGTTATCTTAATATCTGTCTATATGTATGTTATCGAGTCAGTTAGTGGACCGCAGTCTGTTGGACTTCTAATTTAATACACAATGTATGCCTCAATTCACCTCACGTGAAGGTTGGTGGTCATGTTTTGTTAAGGTGGCGTTCCTTTTCCAGATAACGTTTATTCCCATGACGTTACGTCTACAGAGCCACAACCATGCACGAACGCACGTCATCGCGCCAATGGACGCCATAGTAAACGAGAGACTGACTGGCCTAGAGAATTTTACATAAAGATGGGCTTAATCGAACTCATTCGCTACTATCAAGTCTTTACAAATAACACAAATCACTAGGCTTCTGGAAAAATCAAACTTCTAAACGTATCGCTCTAGTACCAATGTTCCTCACGCCAATAAGAGTTTTTATAAAATGGGAAAGTTAGCATTGAGATGAAAATGTTGGAGTGGTTTCCTTTTGATTCTGTTCGATTTTCTAAGCTATGAAAGCTTGCTCCATTGTTATGTAAGCCTAATCAACTTAATGGCCAAAACGGCATCAACAACAACAACCAAATCAAAACCAAAACCCGAGAATTAACAAAAACAATAGGCCTACCGTTTCATTGAAAAGCGTACTGTTTTATGATTGAAGATCACTAACAGTTTAAGCAACGAAAGATGGTTGTTTGTATGATTTGTGGTTTTACGCCGTACTTGAGGTTATTTCACTACTTTGGCGGCTTGCCAACCCAATCGGGAGGGGAAACACTCTTAATGATGCTGGCAACAAAGAATAAGCCACGATACAATTACAAGACAAGAAATAGGACACCACAACAAGTCGGCTTTTTGACTCCCCTTATCTCAGAGTGCATCAGGCCCCAGGAGGCTCTCACCCATCTACCCTGGTGCACGTGTGTACATATACAGGTGCATACAATGTATTTGTGGTCTATTAAGATATCTCTAGAAAACCACAAACCAAATATTCGAAGTCATGTCCTTATGGGATATGCCTTTGACATTGAAGGCTATATGTTTGTCTTCACGCACATGTGCATTTAGAAAGCATCATTGACAAAGAAAGCATCATTGACAAAACAAATTTATCAAGTTGTACATGGTTTACAATTTCAGCAGATTGAATTTTGGTGTGTCAATGTCAGTCGGTATACTGTTTCTTTTTGTCCAGAAAACTAGACAGATGATTTATAAACTCATAGGGTACAATACAAGCCATTTGAAACAGGATTTTCTTTAATGAAATATGAAATATGCAAGTCATTTAGAAGTGACAAGTTGTCAGCTGGTTATTGTTCAATTTGAATCCTTGTTTTGGTACGTCGCCCACGCCGGTGGACCCAAACAAAGGCGGTGAAGGGGGTAGAACGCTTCCATTATTTACAGAAGGCTAGGACGCCAGAATGGTTGTCACTTCGGAGTTCTTTACAACGGAAAATCTCTTAACTCTCGAACAACTGTACGATTACCTGTAGGTGTTGACAAACGAAAACACACGACAAGAGCCCAACAACGATCGGAAATAGAAAGTCAATGCAGTATTCTTGGTTGTGTGCTAGATTTGTGTTCATTTCTGTTTTTGTTGTTGTTAGGTTTTTCTTTTTCTTTTTAACTATACTGTAGCGGTGTCTTACAGTTGACAGAGTCATCCAAATCGACAATAAAAAAGTATATAATTCTTCTTCGTTGTGTGACATTTTTTGATTCACATGTAGGCTAACTCTTACTCGAATTACGAACAAGTAAACCGAAAAGTGACCCTAATATATACGAACAATAGTTGTAACAAGGCTCTATATCCAATAACTATATGTTAAGGCAGGATGACTGCAAAACACAATGATAGATGTGAACATTTTACAATTTTTAACTATAAACCAATTGGCTGGAAATAACCAATAGTACGTTGCATATGGCTGACGGGAGCTGACGGGAGCTGACGCATAGATTCAGAAATAGTGAATATAATATTTCGAAACGACATAAAACGAGGTGCGGGATACCCAGTACAATTTACTTCATAGACACATTTTGGCTAATGCTCTTTAATACTCTACACTAATGCAAGATGTGAAGTATACAATTAGTCCAAAGTAAAAGTAGAATTAAAACGATATACTTAACTTAACATAATTGATTTTCAACTTCTGGGTGTATTGAGAAGCGATGTTTCGGTCTAGTTGTTAAGACCGTTTTCAAGCAATGCTAACAAATCTCCATTGAAGATACTTAAATTGTGAAAGAGCAACATTATTTATTTGGTTAGGTTAAAGACGTGATGACTACGTTAGAATGACATGATGATAACATTAGAATGACTTGATGGTAACATTAAAATGACGTGATGGTAACATTAAAATGACGCTATGACAGTTTATGTTGCGTGTGCTTAGCTTCAAAATACCGATTAAACAAGTTAGGTCATACCGTTGTTCTATATCAACTCTTGCAACGACTTCAAACGACAGGAAACGACTCACTAAAGATAGTCTACAATCCATCAAACCTCGACCCGTTCTGTGATTTGGGATTATTTGTTTCGTGCCGTCCGAAATTCGCCGGATTTAGTGCTTGGATGTGCCCTGTAATTAACGAGGCGAATTCTCCTCACGAGCCATGCATAGCTGTTTGTGGAGAATTGTATAGTGTGTCAGTAATGGTGATTTACTAGATTATTCTCTTACTGGGTTATTGGTCTGTTTTTTGTAACAAGGAACGTCAGTGCAGCGTCCTAAATTACAGTAGAAAACTTTCATGTTTGACTGGTTTCTATAAACAAACAAATGTACATGTTCCATGGACTATACTGTGATTTTCGTGTGCATACGGCTATACAATATTGGCCAAAAACTGAACACACGTAGGATATCGCTGTTGATGACCTGCGACATCTTCGCCACAGTCGTGAAATTATGACGTCGAAGTCAGAATCGTATTAAAATAAAGCTGCGCCATAGTCCAAATAAATATAGTGCAGGAAGATGACCACTATGAGTGACGATAAGGGACCATCTTCCAGATCCAACAAACCAAATGCGAGCATTATTGTTTCTCCCAGGTTTCCCTACATTGGCCTGCAATGAAAAGTCGCCATAAGTGAAATACCTTTGAATACGACGGTAATCGCCCGCCCAATAAATAAATAAATGTGTATGAATTTATGTACTCTGTTACAATGGTTGCCATTGGACGTTTTTGAATCTAAGTTTTATGGTGAAATAAATTGAATGAGACCATACCACACTGAGAACTTAACCTGCATGACCTTTTAAAGTTTAACACGGTTTAAAGTCCTTCTGGTGATTTTATTCATTTTGTTCAATTATAGAGCTATTAAAAAAACACTTCGTAATAACCCTGATATGCATCTTACAATCGCATCGTCAAACTGTATAAGGTTTGGGCTTTTGTATTTCGATTGAAATTGTGTTATTTTTTTTTTTTTTTTGCATGCCCTGATTATCATACATAAAGCATTGCCCGACGCGCCTCGTGGCTATTTAGATAACATAATTGCTTATTATTTTGTTGAATAAGACGTCATCAACGAAAATATATTATTTTAAGTACAGAATAATTTAAGCCCCAGATGGAAGCGTGCAGTTATCGTAGACATAACCAACACAACACTATATATTTCCATGGATTAGTTCTATTTTGTTTATATATTTACATATTTTCTGATCAGACTCTAGTTTTCACTCGCAACTGATATAATGTGTATTTTAAGAGGACTAATTTCTCCTTTGGTTTGCATAGATGGCATAGATAGATGGTCATAATGTAATAAAGTGACTTCTTCAAACGCGGGTTTCGCCGCGCCGCATAACTCAGTTGGTTGGGCTGCCGTGGCCCCTTCACTGTACC
Source organism: Katharina tunicata (assembly GCA_032466195.1). Lineage (NCBI taxonomy): Eukaryota > Metazoa > Mollusca > Polyplacophora > Chitonida > Mopaliidae > Katharina > Katharina tunicata. Next base: position 2,704 of record JAVFBZ010010449.1, on the reverse strand, counting down.
CGGCATAAGTTCGAATCGCCCTGCCGACCATAGTTATATAGAAGGAAAGTTTCGGGAGGCTGTGGGGATTGCGAGGTGGTGTTCACAGACGTTTCTTCCGATTTTCGACCACACAAAGTCGTCATATAAGTGAAATACCCTAGAGTGCGACGTTAAACACCAATCAAATAAATAAACAATTCAAATGAACTTCGGTTGGTGTAGCGCTTAATAGTTATCGGGGTCATAACCAAAATAATGATTGCAAACAAAATATAACCGACTTTTAGTTCCATACCGTTTTGTAAACGACGAGAAGAGCCAGCGTGCCATTAAAAGAGTGTTGGAAGTTCCTAGCAGAATGCCAACGAATTGCATCCATGCTTAGAATCGTTCTCTGCGGCACGAAGTCACTAAAATGGCGTCTTTTAACCTGAATATAAATGAAGTTGGAATCCATAAAGTCCATTTGTCTTATTATTTATGTTATGGAATAATACAATCTACTTGCGTCGAGAAATTCTTTGGAAATATTTGAGCCAGACTGATGATGCAAAATGTTTTCTTCCAACAGGATCCGGAACCAGCACAGCCATGGTCACCGGAAGTGCTACCTGCGCTCGCCCTACATCCGGCCTGCCCTCAAATTGACGAAGACATGTTATACATTGCAGAACATAGACCTGGCTTCAACCACACAGATGAGGACTGCCTTTATCTTAATGTGTTTGTACCGGTGGTATGTTAATTATAGTATTCTTGTTGGCATTCATGACCAATTTATATACGTTTTCCCAATTTTTAATCTTCTACAATGTTTTTCCTGAACACATAAGTCCGACTTCACTCTACTAAAAATATAAAAACGCGTATTATCAAACACCAACAAATTAATGCTTGTCATCAAAGTTCTATATAGTTAATTTGCATGTAATAAAGTGGAAGTAGAAAAAAATCAAATTACATAAATTACAGTTAAGTTGTAAACAAAACTGTTATTTCATTTTTCATAGGATTCCTTGTTTTAAAATGAAAGTCACTTAAACCGACCGTCAGTGAAATGTATAGTCCACAGTTTGTGCTATGCTTTATTTATATATTTCTTACAGATAAAAAAATATCCCAAATTACTCACAATTTAACCTTAACATAACGGAAAATGTTCAAATGTACAGAATAAAGTTATATATCTGATCCACAACACTTTAATATACATTTACTTCAGCGACATGGTCACTACAACAAATGTGTCATAACAAGTCCAACATACATTTTACTTACCTGTACGGTAGTTGAATTTAAGTGGCTTTCAGTAGAAAACGAGAAATCCTACAAAAAATGAAATAGCAGATTTAGTAACAACTTGATATGGTCTTTAATTTGGCTTTGAAATTTGTCATTTAGAATCACTTTGTTTTTTCGTTTCCTTCCCCTTTACAATTACACAGTCCCATTAGACAAGGACATTTGTATTTTTCGACTGAAAATGGAGTGAAACTCATCCCTCAAAATAGGATAGTATATGTTTTAAAGATATTCGTGCCCTCAGTAAACTTGCGGAATATTTGTTTATTATTGTATTAGTGTTAATGGCTGATTGATTAGAGTTAACTGATTACTGCTCAAATTGTTTAATGACAAGAAAGTAGTGAAATTAAATTAAACGATTTAGTTATGTCGAATGGGGCTTTATTGCTTCTCCTGTTATCCACTTTAAGTATTTTTCTAGTATGAGTATTAGATGTGAGTATATATATCCACTGTGGTCTCACGAGTAAGTCGCGCATCTGTACAAACGAGCTATAATTAACGTGTATTTCAACAAAGAAGATTTACTTTAATAGAAAGGTGTAAGAAAATATCGACGATGATGAGGATGTATTCAAGCTGCAATGACACAAGTCATAAACAAACAAAAATTAATGCAAGTTTTCTAATCAGATGTGTGTTTTTAAACTCCTCAGTCTTGATACAACTTTATGCTTGCTTCAGCTAACAAACGGAACCAGAAGACCAGTTCCAGGAGCTGGGAGTACTGTTGGAATTCCGTCTGGTTCCACATTTGGACTGCCAGAGGCAAACAAAATGGCTGTCCTCGTTTTCATACACGGTGGTTCGAACGTCGTGGGAACAGCCAATATGTTTGATGGGGACATCCTGGCGGCAGTAGGGGAGATCATCGTGGTCACCATCAATTACCGCTTGGCGACGCTAGGTTTGTACAATTTGACTGTTCAAAAAAATAATTTGCGGATAAATTGCTGAAATCAATTTCCCTAGTAGAAGTGCATATCGAGCATATCAATTTCCTACACAAAGTGTGACCCTTCCTCCAACGAACTTAACCGTGCTAAACCGTTTTTTAAATATTATATTTTCTCATGTTAGTCGAACAGAACTTATTCCCGATAACAGACTATTAGTTCGCGTTGCTATGGAAAGCAGAACTAGGGAACGCTCTTCCTAACCGTGTTCAGTGTGGCATAATGGCTAGTACTAAACCTATTATAAACAATACGACTATATGTACAAACACTTTTGAACAACAGTTGCCAATTTATAACTGATTATGTAGATAGTTTCTACGAATATAATGTTGTTCAAATGTGTTTGCATAGTTTATAATAGGTTTAGTTGAGCCACACCATTCAATGGTTAGCGCGTCTGACTGCAGATCCTCCTTCGATGTACCGCACGGGTTCAAGTCTCCCAGTGGACCTGAGGT
>JAVFBZ010010438.1:0-12064 GCA_032466195.1 Katharina tunicata | reverse complement strand
TTACTTGATCTGGAAAGTATATGCAGAACTAGGTTTATCCACCTTACCATATATTTCTGGTTTCGTGCTGCAAGTAACTTACACACCAAAAAATGGACTCTTCGCTTATATATTGGCGACTGTGAAGCCTTTAGCAATTTCTCTCAGATTTAAATTATCCGTCATATCTGAATGAACTGCGGCAAAGCAACGTTGTTTAGGAGCTATTTGCTATTTGCGTTATACTTGAACGAAGATATGTTTTCAGACGCCAACAAAGTTGAGAACGTACCGCTGTTACTGTGGTCACAGGGATGGTCACACCTATACATCGTCCTGCATATCATTAACATGTATTATCTTTAGTTTTCTTCAGTAATATATTGCAATTTGTAACCCCACATATTCTAATCAGAATTAACTGACCAGTACAGGTTTTTAGACGAAATACTGTTATTTTTACCTAACTAGTTAAATGCTGCTGATATATTATACCTGAAGTCTAAGGCATGCTAATCTACATGTATCAACAAAACATCCCATCATATTTGGGAGAAGGTTGCAAATGACTGTGTAAGATCTAGTCCTAAATGCAGGTCAAACCAGTTGTGTAGGATGCATAATTTCCATGTCAATCTAACCTAAGATTTGATCTTGTGCTGCATGCAATCCTCGGTTCAGGTGTACCAAAGCATACTGGCACTCAGGAAGCCAACAGTAGGGTGTTGTCCAAACAATCGAGTTCACATTGTTTTAGGTTTCTTTGCCCCCTCAGAGATAACTGGCTTAGTGGAATTCCCCCCTTCCTAGCAATCTCTGCCAGCTGACAGATGGAAACTGTAGATATTCTAAAACAAACATTAGCTCCTACCTGTCAGCATACAGCTCTCAAAACAGTCAGTCAACTTGGAGGCTTAGATCTCGCCGAAAACAAGAATTAATAAGTGCAGCTTTTAATGAAACAGATGAAATGAATCTTAATTAACTGAAGTACACTACAATCCACTTTATACTGTCATTTAAAGAAGACTGCACAGAAGATTTGACTTTTAGGCCCTATACAAAGTAGATTCAAAATTACAAGATAATGGTTAACCACAACCATATCTAGATATGTTTGATTATAGAGCAATTCAACAGCTTGACAAATGTTCACAAACTTATACTGGATTTCATGTGGGGAAGACATATACAGAAAATTAAAAACATTGAGACATGTGTACAGGTATATATATATATGTACAATAGAATAACTATTCTCAACCATCATTTTAAAAAAAACAAAAAAACTAAGATATGCTGTACATGTTTGGAGAGCTTAAATCTCCATTGTTACAATGTAGGTAACTGAAAGTCATATTAACATTAGCACGAGATTGGATCATTTTATTTTTCCCTCAGCATACTTTACCAATAGAAAATAACAAAATGCTATCCTGCCAATAAGGTCATGGTAGTGCATGAAGCTATATGTAAGCTTATACAAGGATTTTCTTTAAAATCTCAAATTCAAGGTAAACAAAATTGGGTACATTAAATATTTCCCTTAAACAAATTTGTTCATTTATTGATTGGGATTTTAGATCATTCTTAAGTTTATTTCACTCATATGATGGTGTGCCAGCCCAAATATACAAAACCAGACACTTAGAGGTGTGGGCATGGTGGGAGTGGCCATTTACAGAACTGCTGCCCGCAGCTACATGTATCTGAAATCATCTTACGCAATAGGTGAAAGTCATATTGCTATCTGTTCAAATAAGGTGTCACTCATCCTGATTGGACAATAAATCTGATCTTAATGATATGTCTGATAATGGAATTCTAAAAGATATTTATCTGATTGAAACATGTTGTTGTGGTCTAGTTTTAGTGGTTTCATTGTTTGACAGAGAAACATCATGGTAACTAGCAGCTACTTCGTTTGGGGCTTTATGTCATACTTTAAAGTTATTTTACTCATATGACAGCCTTTTGGGTGTCAAATGTCAAAGCAACCAGCTTTGAGGTCTCTAGAGCAAGAAGACAGGACAAATACTGTCTCAACAAATGGCCCCCAGGTGCCGATGTCACCAGGCTACATACAGGTAAAGATCTTGTCAGCCACCCTGAAGCTGTTAAATATATCTTCAAATACACAACGGATGAACTCTGATTATAGTTAAAATTAGTACTATTAGTCTACATTTATAAAAAAATAATACATTGAACTCCAATATAAAAAAAACCTTGCCTCTGTCATTGTCCCATTCACCTTTTAATGCATCCTGTTCGCCTGGCTTTGGGGCCAGAACAAGCATGAGCAAACACAATGCTTAATTTGATTCAAAGCTAACATGTTGAATTTAAAATGCTGCATCAAAATCATTAAATGATATAATAACTGCATGTGTTTTTTAGAAATGTATAAGTCGTACAAATTTATTTGAATCATGTACTGAGTTTACCACTATGCTGACTGATTGTACCACTATGCTGACTGATTGTACCACTATGCTAACTTAATTTACCACTATGTACTTCACCCTCCGTAAATAAACATTATTATTATTATTATTAAGTGTCATGATCTAAATCAGACTGTTGAACTGGTGGTACCTCAAATCTGTTCCATTTATGTCTGGCTTCATGCAGACAACACCTATCAGGATTTACAACTGACAGTTCAGGGAGGATCAGTAGGCCCACTTGTAAATTGACAGCCACTGACAGTCAATCAACACTCTCCAACCAATAAACAGAGAAACCTTTCTATTTGATGGTCTCCTACTGCTGAAGAAATCCCTGGCAACCTAGCTGATTTCTAATGTTCTGTTAATCTGGTGTTTACTTGTCTACTGGTTTTAACAATATAACTTAGATTTTGTTTGTTTGTTTGATTGGTGTTTAACGTCGTACTCAAAGGTATTTCATTTATATGACAACGAATTCTCCACTTCTTAATCTACTCTACTTAATACAGCGGAAAACTGTGAGGAAACCTTGTAAAAACCGCCCCCGCGATTGCCGAAGTCACCTCGTGTGCCTCCCTCATATACCTTAGGTCCACTGCGAGACTTGAACCAGTGTGGTACATCGAAGGAGGATCTGCAGTCAGACGCGCTAACTACTGAGCCGCGACGCGGGCCAATATAACTTACAAGCATAACATTCAGCCATGGAATATTGTAAATAAGTCCACACTACTATTCTTTAGGTGTACTGTCTTTCGGTTTCACTAAAACGTAGCAGAGAGTTTCCTCAGGTTCTAAGGCAACTTTTCACATGTATGATGTTTCCGAAAAATTGTTTTTGGTTTCTCTGATAAACCCGAACAATATGGTCGAATTACACAATGCAAATCTGCCTGTAAATCTGGTTTATTTCTTGGTACGTGTTTCCATTTTAAACACCACATGGAATAGTTACAGTGAGTCAATGATGAGCAAATCCTCTTCTGTTCGACAACTTTGTCAACATTATCAATAATAATATTATCACATCTGTCATTTACTGTTAACATAACCTAGATTTTGATGTGGAGTGTAATGATGAGATTTAAAATTCAAGTACTGGTCAACGTGGGTTAGTTTCCTATAAACAGTTAACTTAAGGGTATCATCATTCATACTTTCTGCTAACACATGTATCCAAGAAGGGTACACTCCCATTAACTTCCCGTTCACAGGTAAATTGTTTACACTGATCAATAGTATTGAAATGATTGGATAATGGTCTTACCTGACAGGGATTACAGTTGATCAGTACAAGGAAATCTGAGTGACAAGATAGTCTGTGGCCAATAACTACATGGACCAGTACATTCTATTAGATCTAGAGCCTCAGTAATGACTATAACCATTATCACAGTGGGAACACATGCACATGTACCAAGTAGTCTATAATCATCTGACAGTAGCCAATGAATATCCATAAATGCATAAACAAAATCAAAAAGATATACCATCCTTTTGTCCTGACAATAGCACCTGGTCAGAGTAGATCAGATTCTACACCTTAACATGTCCAATTATTAGTTAACAATTATCATAATCCATAAATGAATCAATAATGTGGTCAAATGAATTGTGCCAGAAGTACCCATGAATAAATAATTGTGTAAAGTACAGTCTTATCTTACCTGCATTTCATCTCATCTGTATAATTGTATATTGTTAAGCCTGTCCACCTGTGATAAACTGAATTCAGGTAAACTGTTCAATAATACATTTGCACATGACGCATGTTTAAACAGACGCTCTCCTAATTGATGTAGAGCTATAAATGTAAATTTGGGTTAGCAATGTTAAAAACTTGTGGGTCAGTTTATTTAATGTAGATTGAATAGTTCATAAAGGAAGTATCTGATCACTAACTGTTCCTCACTGTGTGACAACATTTTAACTTCTAACAAAACTGTTTTATTAATAGGATAACACAACAGGGGGGAAGCTTTATAAACTACTAATTCCTACTGAAGGCTATATAAAATAGGATTCATGACTTATAATTGTTTAATTTGTTTAAACAACATTTTCAACTTCTTAAACTTACATGTTTAGATATTTAAACCAAGAAAATGTGTTTTTTTTAATTATGAAACTTAAATGTTATATTTTAATAAAACATTGAACGTTAAATATTTTGCAGCTGTATGTAAGAAAAACAAAACAAGTGCATTAAGTCTAAATTTATTTCATTTACACATAGCACTATTATCTTTATGCTATCCTGAAAGGTTACAATTCACAACAAGTCTATCAACAATTCCTGATAACAGCATAATAAAACCAAATTAAGAGAACAACCTTCCTTTATTGAGTTTCTGTTATTTCCCAAACTATTTCTATAGTACCTGCATATAATGGAGGCATTGGAAACCTGGGATCAATTCCCAAGAGACAGAAACATCAAAAAGAAAATTTTATAAGAATATCAGAAATATTGAGAACATTCCTATGCTATCGACTTACATGTAGAAGTTCAAGGTCGCAAAAAAGGATTGCCTTCGTTTGTAAATATTCTGGCTGGCTGAAGAGCTTTCATTGACTGTCACTCCCTATCAATTTGGGAGCTGGCGTTCTCAATAGAATTAGGGGGATTTCGCTCTTTCACTTGAAATATTTCCCATAGATTGAAGAGAGTGGCTTAACGGCCTCAGCAGTGTTAAATCTAGTCAACCTTTTTACACTCCAGAGTCCAGACCTGGGCAATACAACAGTTAGATTGTTAGAGCCACTTGTTACAGTCAGGGCCAACATATAAAAGCTAAGTTTTCTTCAATATTTAGATTACTTGGTAGAATTGCATTCTAAATAATAATAGTTCTAAATTAACAAGCTATAATCAATAAATTTGGTCACAAATGAAAAATAAACAATTGAAAAAAAGAGAGGAAGAAATTCACCAACAATTGAATTGACAGAAACAATGAATCAATAAAGGACAAATAAATATGCTAATAAATAAACCACCGTTTTGATGGGAATTAACACATCACACCCTATGACCCTAATCATGTATACTGTTCTCACAACATAGTTGGTTAGATTTAACTTAGATAAGCTTACATATGGAAGTTGGTATGTCTAGTTTAAAAATTAATTTTGTAACACACTAATAAAAATGTTAGTATTGTCTGTGGAAATAAAATCCAATCAGGTGACTGTCTGTTGTGTTTTTGTTTGTTTGTTTTATTGCCCCTAAAAAAGTTCACAGAGTAAACAGAATTCATTGAAGGTTTTTAAATTTTACCCACAGCCTGTACAATCTTTGATGCTATTTGAGGGGTTTGATCAGCCACACTTGACAATGACAAAACACACAAACAAACACTAGAGAGATCAACTGGATTTGTTTTCACTTTAGAAACAATTGACAGAAGGATAAAGTTGCCAGTGAAAAGTTGACTCAGTGAGATTATTTTTGTGTCTTTTTTGCACCCCAAACAAGATTTTTTTCTTTTCTAAATTTTTGACAGCTTTATGTAGCTAGGTTAAAGGAGAGCACACAGTCGAACTGAACCTTATTGTTTTTGTTGCCATAAAGTCCAACCCACACCAATAACAAATGATTTCTTAGCAAAGGCATAATCAGGATCTATCATCATACGTACTACAACAAAGTGAAAATTTGCACCCAGTTCAATTTCTGTTTTATGTTTTAAATAAATCTAAACATTTGCTACAGTTTTACATCTACTTTTTTAGCTATGTCAAAATATTTAAAGAATACAGTGGTGACATACAGTATTATTATTAACAATACCCATATTACATAATTACCTCTCTCACTGCTCTGTGAACTCTATCAGACAACATCAAATATAAGGACTTACAATTAAGGAAATGTCCGAGTCACTTTGTGGTCTAGAAATTTACATTATAAACCAACATAGTATGTTAAATTGTAATTATGGATAGACTAACAACTCAATTAACTTATGGAATTTATGTTTTACATGTATAATTAAATCTGTAAGTAAATTGGCTAAGCTTATTTTAGCATCATTTTAGACCAAAGGAAGCAAAACATTTGGTGTCCAATACTTCAAAGTTCTTCACTGGCAGACTATTTGGCCTATTTTTGATTCCAAAGTAATTGTTATAATACCTAGAAATAGACTATGACGCAGTCAAACAGGAGCATATAAAATGTTGTATTTTAATGTTATAGTCTCCAGGGCAAAGAGAATGTCATATATATTGTAAGGAGTATAATATATACTGACAATCACGAACAGCAGAGGAAAAAATATTAATGATTGATTAATAAACTTTTAATCTATCTCTTGTAAGTTGTTCTATATAAGCAGCACTCTTATATTCAATTCCCTATCTCATTAATAATATATACATTATCTAACAGACATCTTGTTTTGTTTTAACAACTCCAATTTTGTTGTGATAAACAAAGGATTAGAAACATAATTAATTTATAGTTGATTCAGGCTAACAACGGTTGTGATGTGTGGAGGGGGTTTGTCAGTCAAGTGGTCGCTTGCCACTCAACGACTCTTATCAGATTCTAGGGTTCACCTTGCCTTGAATAAAATTGAAGCGTAAAGTATAAATCTGTACATTATGAAGGCCACAGACTTTTCCCACATTGATTGATTTAAAACTTACAACAACCACGTTTAAAAGTAAATAGTGATAGTGGTTTAGGCCTTGCATATACATGTTAATTAGTGCACTTATAGGAGACCTTCTTTCCTTTGTTTCAATTACTTTATTATTTTGTGTTTATAGTTTTGAATAAACTGTACAATTTGTTTACAATTAAATTTTGTCAGAGTTATGACATTTTGCCTATTTGTCATAATTTGGCCAATTTGGCCAATACCAATAGCCTAAGTACTAATATGAAGAAGAAGAAAAAAACTGCCTTATATTGATACTATTCAAATATTAGGCACAATATTAACAGCAGAGTTAGCCTGCACATGGCGCGCTACAACCCACACACGCGTCTAGCAAAAAATTCCAACATAATAATACACTCAGCTATTTCACATGAATTATTTTCGCCATCCTGCCGAATTTCAGCAGAGAAATCCCTGGCGATCTTGGCTAAAGGTTAGTCAAAACACAAGCTTTAAATACCGTACTCCAAAGACCAGTTTTCTCCATTTCTATGTCCATTGCCTTATTAAATAGACTTGGTATTATTATGACTCAGCAAGGATATAAACCCGTAGTACTACAAACAAAGAACTCACCAACATCCAGGAAGCAGTCACTGCAACAACCCGTAACACGAAACAATAGATTGCCAGAGACTCCGCTATGTGGATTTCAGTATCGAAACTGACATCTGGCCTGGGGCTCTGTTTTGACAGCACGTGTCCCGAGCCTTGTCAGATCAAACAGCGTAAACATCCACCGATTACCAGAGACTGCACCGACTAATTCTACATGATACAGACAAAATGTACTGTCTGAGAAACGCTATAATATAACGCACTTACCCAGCACACAGAGCATTTTTTCTTCCTCAGCGGTTGATTCTTTACTACAAAGAGCAGGCAGTCTGACAGTATTTCTCCCCGATCGTTAAACTTAAAGCATGGCCAACTAGCTGTCTGCAGATAACACACGACTGTCAGCAGCTCGTGCACAGCGCATGCGTTCGCTGGCCTTCTTTGTGTACCATATCCCAGTAGCTTTCGTTATTTCCTAGTTCTATGTAACAAGGTTTAGGCTAACTGGGTATACAAAAATAATGTTGTTTTAGAAGAATAAATCGGAAAACTAATAAGCTATGTGTTTGATTTCTACTGATTTTGAAAACAAGACCAAAGACCTATAGCTTTTTATGCATATATTTCTAAAAATTAAAAAAAGACCCCTATAGCTATGGAAGCCAGATGAAGTCAAGTCACCTCGTCGGGACGGTGGTCCGCGTGGGTCACTTATATCCCACAATTCATTTGCATTTCTCAGTTCTTACTGCTTTCTGAACTCAAGTGACGTAAGGATTGAGTATATATAGGCCTACGTGTGAACTAAGAAAAATCCAAATCCTACAATAGGCTACATCAGATTAATTGTTCTTACCGGTATTGAAAATCTCAACAATGCCAAGAACAGCCTTTTGTACAACCGCCTAATATAAAATCGACGTGAAATATAAAAGTGACGGCAAATATCAGCCTATAATATCAAATTGAAGTGAAATATCAGGTCAACGTGAAATAAAAAAAATCGTTTGGCATAGCTTATGCCATAATTTAAAAAGGATCCGCACGCCGTGCAAATATAAAATAATACAAAAAGACCAGGATTATTATTACCTAACTTGCTCAAATGTGTGTTTAGTCCAGTGTCGTCTAATTACGCAATGTTGATGTATTCTATATAGGAGGAGAATTGGGAACTGCGAGTGTGTATAGAAACTGAAGAATAATAGGCCTACGTACCCGATAAAGTGAACTTATCCGCAGATTTACAGTGATCCCATTGGGCTATATGTTATGTAGACACAAACTAAACTTTTACATTCATTGGCAATTCTTAGTGGAGTATTTTATAAATGTACAATACAAACAAATACGCATAAAACATGAAGATTTTTAAAGATGAAGTAAAAATAATTTAGTTCCCAATGTATAAGAGATATGGAATGACGACGCCCTGTCTATAGCCTACCTATTCAGTCACAGTCAATCTTAGGACCCTACGTGGATAAAGGATATATACACCTTTTTTTTTGTGCAAATCGTTCATCACTTTCCGCTGGTGTTATTCCGGTGTCCATATATATATAACCCATTGCTCTTTCTCTCTCTTTTCACCATTTTGATTGTTTGTTTGGTTGGTTGGGGTATTACGCAGTACTTGCGGTTATTTCACACGTATACCATGCAGTCCAATAATAGCGAAAATCACCCTGACCGACGCTGACAAAAGACAAGACACCAACTAATATACAGGACAAGTCGGCTTCCTGGTTCCCCTTAGATGAGAGAGCACCACGGCAAAAGGAGCGCATGCATAAAGTGCCAGAAGTAACTCTCCTATATGATATTTAATCATTTTTTACATTTTATATAAGGACGGAGAGTAACAGTGAAACACTCTTAGATAGGGCCCACTACGAACGTTATTCCGTTCGTAGCATTTTTAGAAGAAAAAAAATATGGCCCTTGCAAGTAGGCCTACATAACTCTATACCGTCTGTCGAGATTTATGTCTTCAATTTGAGCCCAAAAATCGGCAGTCGTCTCGGCTGTCGGCTGTCACAATTTTGATGAGCTCAAACAGGCTTATAGATGAGTTATCGAGACAGTTTATTATATATCCGTGTGCTAATCTTTAAGATTATTGTTTGTTCGAGCGCCCTTTGTATATTTATAAAAATTGTAATAAAACTTCGTATTTATGTTTTTTTCATTCATTTCATTTAAACCGAATAAATATGGAAATGAAGTGGCTTTTGGGAAATATACCGTATACGTCCGTTTCCAAAAATGTATATAGTGTTCTGAGTTCGTGGACATTTCCCATGGTCATGTTAGAGATGCATAAAGGGCTGAATTGCATAGTGGATTTTCATGCCATATAATACGGGGCGTATTTTGCCGATTTCACTGAAACTTGAGAAAAAATAACATTGAGTACGTGGTAAACCCCCAGTCAAATTACATTACTCATTATAATTGTACCATTTTGGAAACTGCTATATACCTTGTCTATCTTTTCAGACAAACTTTATTTTTGGGGTTACTTATTCATTTAAATTTGCATATATATGGTTGCCTTTATCACGGCCACAAAAGCAGGACGGCGATGTCTCCGTGCTAGCCTTTCACAGCTTTACAGGCATCTATAACCGGGCACACGGTAAAATGCTTCAAAGTGCGACGTTATGCCCTTTATATATAGTCAATCAATCAGTACTGCTCGCGTACTGACATTTATAATGCTGAATCGACTGATCCCAGACACATTCGTCCTTCCTTCCTTTTTTTTTTGGCTTTCAATCTATGCAGCACTAAAGTTGTTCGGCTTTTATTCATATAAAACCTCTATTATGTCTGGTGTTGAGTATTTCATATTTGGCGTCGAGAATTAATTTTATATAAAACGTAGTAAGTTTATATTTGGAGTTAAGAGCCGTTCTATATTACACGTCGAAGTTTTTATATTCCACCTAATTGGTTTTATTTTTAAGGCGGTTGTACACTCTATATATATCATTTCTCTTTCTCTTATCAAGAAACTTTCTTTTACCTCGGCACTTTTTGCAATGCCAAACTCTTTTTTTATTCTTCTTTATTATGACAAACTCCCCCAAAACACACATTACTAAATTTGTTTTAAAAATTTACACAAATACGGTCTTTCGCCATTATTGACTGTGGGGATAACTATATGCAAACGGAACATAATTAGCATAGAGAGCTATACATGCCGCGTTTTTTTTTTACAGAGAAAAATTGAGTTCTTTGTTCAAAATTCAGCATTCAATACAGTACCCAGCTGTTGCGAGATACTATGATAAACAGACTCAGCAAACAAGTAGAATTGAGAATAAAAGGCATCGGAAAATTTTATATTAATGCAATCTGGTTTGTCATCTGCCCTTTGTTTCTTTAGATTCAATACCCTGTTCCAGTACATGACTTTTTATTTACTGCTTTAAGTTAAACTTTTGTTAATTTCACTCACTAAATTTCAGCGCATCACCACCGGCTATTCCGCTTTCTGCACTGATCCGAGCTGTCCCAAAGATATCGTCTGTCTCATCTTACCGAGGCAAAAACATATGAAATTGTGATAAATTTCGGTCTATATTATTGTAAACAATGTTAGTAAGAGTAACCTAACCTTTATCGACAGTGTAAACAATGTTAGTAAGAGTAACATAACGATATCGACAGTGTAAACTATGTAAGTAAGAGTAACCTAACCTCTATCGACAGTGTAAATTATGTTAGTAAGTGTAACCTTACTTCTACCGACAGTGTAAACAATGTTAGTTAAGTAAAAGTAACCTAACCTCTTTCGACAGTGTAAACAATGTTAGTAAGAGTAACCTAACATCTTTTGACAGTGTAAACTATGTAAGTAAGAGTAACCTAACCTCTATCGACAGTGTAAACTATGTTAGTAAGAGTATCCTAACTTATATCGACAGTGTACTCTATGTTAGTAAGAGTAACCTAACCTCTTTCGACAGTGTACAATATGTAAATAAGAGTAACCTAACCTCTATCGACAGTGTAAACAATGTTAGTAAGAGTAACCTAACCTCTATCGACAGTGTAAACAATGTCAGTAAGAGTAACCTAACCTCTATCGACAGTATAAACTATGTTAGTAAGTAAGAGTAACCTAACTTCTATCGACAGTATAAACTATGTTAGTAAGAGTAACCTAACCTCTATCGACAGTGAAAACAATGTTAGTAAGAGTAACCTAACCTCTATCGACAGTGTAAACTATGCTAGTAAGAGTATCCTAACCTTTATCGACAGTGTAAACTATGTTAGTAAGAGTAACCTAACTTCTATCGACAGTGTAAATTATGTTAGTAAGAGTAACCTAACCTCTATCGACAGTGTAAACTATGTTAGTAAGAGTAACCTAACCTCTATCGACAG
>JAVFBZ010010427.1:0-12064 GCA_032466195.1 Katharina tunicata | reverse complement strand
CTGACTAACCAAGGGGAGGTAATTAAATCGTCATTTAACAAATACTGATAAATCTGAAAAGATACCTTATTAACATCCCCTGTAACTAGGCGACACCAAAACGAAACAATTTTAACATATACATATGTAAACAAAGGAGTGCTACCCAGCTCTCCATACACAAACAACGAAGAGGTATTTTTTTTCTTATTTTAAGAACTCTCTTGCAGAATTCTAAATGAAATTTCGCTAAGTTAAATAACTTCTCATACCCCCATATTTTACATCCTTATAAATTAATTGGCTTGATAATTGCATCAAATAACTAAAAAGTACAGTCTACTGGCAGATTCAGCTTGCTTGCTTTCTGAAAAACTAAAAACCTGGCCTTTGTACCCTGTGATAATAAGTGTTTCTGGGCTTGTATACATTTTCCATTTGTAGCAAATAATATCCATAGATAAGTGTACCCGTTTACAATTTCTATTTCCTTCCCATGTAATACAAATTTTGTTTGGGGTTTGCGTCCTTAACCAAAAACCACCATGTTGGTTTTGGATATGTTGATAGTTAGCTTTCAAATGTGGCAATATTCAGAACACTTTTTTGCTATTTCTTTCATTTCCTTAGCTGAATCTGCCAACAACACTGTGTCATCAGCATAAAGTAATACCATCAGTTTCAAATAAAAAGTTACATTGCTTGTGGAAAGTTTAAGACCCTTACATGATTGTCCCAAATATTATTCCAAGTCATTTAGGTATAGTGCAAATAAAAATGGCGACAAATTCTCTCCTTGTTTTAAACCTACATCCATTCTTATATATTCTGTATGCAAACCATTGTCAAGTGATACGCAACATTTAACTTCTTTGTATAAATTAACAATAACTCTCATTAATTTTCCATGCAAACCATTATTTATTTTTTTTCTCCAGAGCGAAGAACGCCAAACTGAATCAAATGCTCCACGAATATCAACAAATCAACAATACAACCTCTTATTAGATAAATCAAAGATATCGAGCAAAGATTTCAATACAAAAATGTTATCTGGTGTTGAATATCCACTTCTAGACCCAGACTGATTAGGTTTGATAAGATCAATTCTATCTGCAAAGGCGTTTAGTCTAGTATTAATAAAGATAGTGAACAACTTACTCAGACAACTAACAAGAGTTATCCCTCTGTAATTGCTAGGATCGAACTTATCTCCCCTGCCTTTGTATATTGGTTTGATGTAAATAACCCAGTCTGGCGAAATAACCACAGAATTAAGTACAATTTTAAATACAAGCAAATAAATCGGCATCATTATATTTACAGTAGTCTCAATGTGTTCATTTAAAATCCCATCTAAGCCGGATGATTTACCTGTTTTTAATTTATTCACCGCACTGTGTATTTCACTTTCTGTTATAGGTATATCAAGTTCTTCATTCTCATTGTCATCGTAATTAAACACGTTAAGCTCACCGGGAATATTTAAAGCTAATTTTTCATTTTTGGTTTGGCAAAAAATTAAAATAAGTTTCACCATCAATAATAGATTTATTTGACCGTTTGATATCTTTTAATAGCTTCCAAAACGCTTTAGAATTTGAGTGTTTTAATTTTCGAATTTCACTGGATTTGTTAAAATTAAAGGAACATTCGGCCTGAAGCAAGCATTTTTTTTATATTCCTTGCCCGTTTGATACAAGTTTATCATAATTTGCCTTAGATTTGTCTTTCCTGTACCATAATCTAGCTGTATTATATGCCTTTATGTTTATACTACATTGTTGCCCAAACCATTGTCTTTTAATTTTCGAACATACAAATCTAATTTTCTTTCGGTAACCTAAACACTTAATACATCCGGTTACAGACACTTGTTGTACACTACTTACAATATCATTTATTTTTATTTGGCTTACATTGTTTTTACCTTGGAGATATTTCAATTCATTTAAAATGTTCCCAACTTTCTCTAAATCAATGTTTTGGCTATAATTCAGTGATTTTACAGAATCCCACATTTTAATCCCACGGATATTGTACATGATTTCTGTTATTTTTACAATTTATATTTAAAGATCTTTTGATAGGCTTATGTACATCTGGAAATAAAGGATTACAGTTCAGAATTTCAAAAATCGGCAACATGTTCTAAAAATGCTACAGTCAATCACAGTAGTCAATCACAGTAGAGTGGGTTGTGGTTGATTGCCAGTTCGCGCGTTTAAGTCACGAATTAGACACACATCGTCTGTGAATGACTGATAGCAACTCGTCAAAGTCACTTTTGTCCGCATACCTGGTACCCTCTGGTGGGATATATACCGCACAAACGGCCAAGTCTTTGTCTGGTTTTAATAATCTCGCGTTAAAGTCACCAATTAGACACTCAAATATGGCTATGAATAAATCATGTTGGGAGAAAAAATCAAGAATATTACAGCACATAATAAAAGACAGATTTTGTTTTTGTTTTTAACGTCACAGCGGATGGCTCCATAAATGTAACGTTTGGAATCTCAACAGATGAGTAAACTTGTAATTTAGCCTGATTCATATAATGCGAAAATGGCTACAGGGAAAAGGTATAGTAACAAACTGTTTACAACTTATTTCTGGAATACTCCTGTTTTGCGTCGCTCTTTTATTGCTGATTTGTTTAAATTTAAAGGAAAACTATAGATTGTTAAACTTTAATATGATGATTTGAGTCCTCTGACTCTATATGCCACAGTAAAACACTATGAGTTTGAGTTGGCATTTCATTTTCAATTTTAACCAACTGAGTGTTTGTTTTAAATTCGAATTTACCCATACTGATAAGCACGCGCTCAACCAAGCTTGGCGTGTGGCGCAATGCTATTAAAAGTTTTTTAGTGCATGTTATTTCTTTAGGTGTAATTAAATTGGTTGACAAAATGTTAAGTTTGTTATAGAAGTGAAGGGACAGTGTGGGTAGATTACAACCGCCCAGAATGTATCTCCGGCGATCTAGGATCCCAGTCACGTCGCTGAAAAAAATGAATTCGTTTTAAAGTGAACGTTTGAAATCCGTTAAAGTTCATTACCAGATTATATTTGTTAAGGTTGCCTAAAAGTGCACCCAAGGTTTCCGATAAAGTCGGCTATATTCCTTGAGCAGAAAGAAAATCTTTTAATACCATTTATTCCCTTGATACAAACGGAATATTTCATTACATAAAAGCATAACATAATCCGTTAATTCCGTATACGCCAAACAATCCGTTAATCTAACAAAAAATTCCCTGGATTCGCCGGGAACGAAAGTTTTCCGATCATTCAAACGGATCATTTTGTTGAGTGTTGTTGTGCTGGGTCAATCGATCCCTCTATCTAGCATTACCGGTGACCGTACCCGTCATGAGTTAGACAACTCTAATTAAAGCGTAAATCCCCAATCAAACAAACAAACAATCTAAATAATTTGAAGAGAGAGCAATCGGTCATGGACCAGAATAACACAACAAAAACATGACTAATCTGGAATTTCAACTTCTGGGTATATTGATAAGCGACGTTTCGGCCTAGATGCTAAGACCGTTTTCAAGCGTCTATGCGGAAACGTATCTATCAATAAACCCAGAAGTTGAAATCTATCTTAGTCAGTCTTTGGTTATGTACCCGGTTTCTAAATGCCGCTTAAACAAGACATACTAACACAGGCTGAAAAACATAACCGTTTTGCACGAGAAAAATGAAAATACGTGCAAATCCACGACCTATTTAAACTCTTAACGGGGCAGACCATTCGTTGGCACGTTGACTGCATATGTAGACAGTGCTTCAATAGTTACGTTCTTGTACGTTGGGATCTGAAATACCTTTGCTTCAAGTTTGGTAATGTTCCCATTATATGCTCACCTGTTTGCATTGTACGTAATAAAATATTAAAATCTGCGGATCAGTTCACTTAATCTGGGTATTATTCTTCAGTTTTTACACCCTCTTTGTTCCTAATTCTCCTTCTACGTAGAACACAAGCTACTTGAGCTAATTAGGCTGATAGTAATCCTGGTTTCTTATAGTTTGTATTTCTATTTGGCCTTTTAAAAATGAAACATCTTTAAAAAGTAGCACATAACTTTCGCTTTCTTCTGGTGTCCGTTGATTAGTCTGAAACATTCACGCTTCAGCTCAACTGATATAAATCGGTTGACTGGAACCTCGAGCAAGCTATTTTAGTCGATAGGGTATTAAGAGTTGTAATCCCTTTTATTACATTGATCTACGCATATCATAAGCGACATCCAGCAGACTGCGCTATTATGGTTAAGTTCTGGGGAGGAAGTGGAGACATTTTGGTCACCACATTCGAGAGCAGTCCGCTGGATGACGTTTTCGGGATGGGTGGGTGGGCGGTCGGGAAAACAGACATCATAGAAACACCAAATCATTCCGTTACTGCCCACTGACTGTATCATTTCAGTGCACTCCACAGTATTCACCTAGTCCCTCCAAGTCAAAGTGAGAGATACCACTGATTGTCCGCTATGTGTCGTTAAGGATGTACGCGAATCATAAGCGACATCCAGCAGACTGCGCTATTATGGTTAAAGTCTGGGCAGCAGGTGGAGACATTTTTACACCAAACCTCTACAGCAGGCCGTCTACATCAGGTTCCCAGTCATCATCTTAACTCTCAACACTCAAACCCCAGCACCAAAAATCCCAAGACTCGAGCCCCAACACTCGAGCCCCAACACTCGAGCCCCAACAGTAAAATCCCAACACTCGAGCCCCAACACTCGAGCCCCAACAGTAAAATCCCAACACTCGAGCCCCAACACTCGAATTCCCACCACTCTAATTCCCAACACACAAATCCCAACACTCTAATCCCAACACCAAAATCCCAACACCAAAATCCCAACACTCAATCCCAAAACTGAAATATTTTTCTCCCAATACCACCTCTATCAACACCTATCATCTATAGCGTATGCATTATTTAAAAAAAAAATCACTCGCATGCACAGTGTTTAGCCTCTCATGCCACTTTCGGCAAACCGTCCAGGTAAATCAATCCGCCTACAAAAAGTGAGAACATTGCTTATACCATTATTTCACTCCATATCTTTGGCAGATTTAACCAAGCCCCAGCAACCTAACTGACGATTAATCACAGGCGACCAATCATCAATTCTAGCGATCTCGTTAGTAAGTCGTCAAACGTTGCAAATCACACCATCTTTGTCTGCATAGTATCCATTAGACGTACTGATTGCACAGGCTCTCTAAAAACTGTTTGGAATTTCATTGCCATATAGTTACAGCAGACATTTAATGTTACCATTGGAATCAACAGCAAAGGTCTAATGAAAGCGTTAACGTCCACCCGTCTTGCAACCACAGTTTAACATTTGTGTCGCCATTAGTTCGAATACCATTTCATTATATAAAATGTTCATGAAGTCACCTAGAGTTTCTAGGTAATGCTATTGTTACATATTTTGAAATCAAATCGAATGATGACAACGATATCAAATTATTCTATTGCAGCTTAAATACTCTTCTACTGGAATAGACGGAATAAATATATCCGCTCTAAAACACTTTCTCAACCCATTGCCCATTGCATAAACCTATCTTTCAATACTGGACTTGTGCCAGATAGACTCAAACTAACGAAAGTCACTGCTGTCTTCAAACCCGGCGATTACAACAATGTCATGACCAATCCCCGTTCTCTCCACCATCAGTAAGATTTACGAAAAAGTATAGCTATTTAAACACTTCCTTGAACGAAATTTCATTTCTGACAGCCAATATGGTTTCCGGAAGTGTCATTCTACAGAGCATGCTACCACGGCTTTATATGATATTTTGACTAGAGCAAAAGAAACCTACACATTAAGTCATTTCACCTTGACACGGTTGATCATGAGATTTTACTGCGGAAATTCCATCACTATGGAATTCGAAATCGAAATACTACATGGCACTGGTTCAGAAGCTACTCGACAAAATTACTCTGTGTACTACTATAATGTTCTTTCCCATTAATACCCAGTACAACATATGGTGTACCCCTAAGATCCATAGATGGGCCATCCTGTTCAGCATATACATAAATGACACCATAAATTCATCCCAAATTGCATTTTTTTTGCTGGCGAGTACACGTCACCGATTATGTTCTCCTCTGATCCGAATGAACTGAATAATCGTACATCACAAGAACGTGAAAATGTTCACAAATGATAACATACCACAAAACCCCAATAATATATCAATACAACTAAATGTATGTTGATTCAGCCCTTTCATAATGTCTGCCCCTTATCTATCGCCTCTTAAATTAGCTTTTACTGTGTCGATTTCATATTTGAATTTAAATTCCTTGGTATAATCTTCAATGCCATGCTCACCTGGGTCTCCCATATAAATCATAGTCCCCCCAAAAATCTATAGACATATCAATATATATTATCGCTCATATAAGAAACTCTGTAAACATACGAAACCCTCATTCTGCTCTACAACTTGCCACAACCTACCACACCTAATGTACGCCAATGCCCCGTGGGGAGGTACTTATGTAACTCACCTTCATCCTCTTATCATTTTACAAAATAAAGCATTCCGAATAAACAGGCTACAAACCACAGGCCCAAAGTGCTGGATCTCCAAAAACTATACATATATTTATGCCTTATAATTATGTCTTACAACCATTAGCTGCTAACCTGCATTTACATTTCATTAAAGTACGCGGAGCAGACGAATGAAATAAGTTACCGCCTTCCATGAAATCCATTCCATTCCTATCTCCTTTTCAAATCTGAACTAAAAGACTCACTCATAGTTAAATGATGTTCAGTCACTTATTTTAATTTAACACGGTAACAATTATGATTAACATACGTTATATGTGTTTAGCTATAGATACGCCACGTTAAGACGTTGTTAGTGCTAAATGACCAAAACTTTTCTTTTCTCAAATTTCTCCTCTCTTCTTCTTTTGCTGTATGCAGGGATAGAACAAGTCTACATAGACTTTATTCCGGTCAAATAATCTAATTTCATTTGTACATTAATATATTTATTTTTTTATTATAGTGAATAAAACACTTCAAACTTCAGGTTGTTCCAAAACAAATTCTTTCAGGTTCAGCCCTCAGCTTAAGTATACAATTTTAGAACTCTGTCGACCATACCACATCATATGTACATGGTTCCCATTATTATCCGTAAATAAGATGTCGATAAATTATCCAATAAACAGTAGGACAGGGGCAGCAATAATCCCCCCAAAAAAAAAAAAAATAACAAAATTGTCGAAACCTGTCAGACCATTGTCCCAGTTGTTACAACCAGTTTTGCAATAAAATTCCACTTTGAAAAAAATGCCAGTTTTATCTATTTAATTCGACCGTTTATTGATATAAAAAAATTACAAGTTAAAAAAAAACCAACACTTTTTGCATTTTACGTTAAATTTTATTTCATTTTCTGTCTATTTTTCAATTTGTGTTATTTTATTTTCAAAACCGATTGAACTCTTGCAAAACAGTAAATGTTTATTTCAAAGACGTTTCTTTTTTAGCAGGCAACTTAAACATCGCATGTTTACACCGGGAGTCGATTATTTATTTATGTTTTGTTAGAGTTATTTGTTTTTAAATTCGTTTGAATATTCCGTTGGTATAAGAAGTAAATTCGCTGTTTCAGAACGTCCCATGGCAATTTGGGAAAGTGCACTGTTGCGATGTTGGCTTTATCAGTCCACCCCAGATAGAGCGTCCGTCTCTTTCATTTTTGTTTCACTGTTATTCTCCTCAGATCGGTTCTTTTCTTCAATATATTGAATGCATATGACTGTGAATTAATTGACATGAAAATCGCAGTTTTATGGACAGTAGCTACATCCAGGATAAGTAACTGTTAGTTCCACATTTGGACAATTTTATGCTACACTTCTACTTTTAGAAATACTTTTGTACCAAAACAAAAGAATATATTTCTTAAACGAACCGCATTTCAAACTTTTGCTATTGTCTGTTTACAGCATTGATTGAAACAACAACGCAGTGTATTTGTGTTATAGAACTAAAACACCTTATCCTCTCGTTTTTTTCCAACTTCATTCTTGAGTGGCATCATTATAGCTATATATTTATATGTATATTTACCAATGTATAGAAATAAAATTTTATTTTTTTATTTTTGCATTCCTGCACTATAAACGAAAAGCAGTAATCTGGCTGGCACGTCCATCGCTCTGCCGACTGAGTTTCAGTATCAAGGCAGAACAACCACGAATGCTGCAGCCGGTTGACCAGCCAATTTTGAAAAAGAGATACAACTGGCTGTATTTTAAACATTTTCTGTTTAAATACGTTAGAAAACAACACTTTTTTAACCCCATCCACCACTTTCCCACATGAGAGGAGGGACATTTATGCAGTACGTATAACTTATAGATACACTTCTCTTTTGTATGTAATTTCACATTACAGCAACCTTACAATGTATCATGAACAAAGACTTTCATGTCAATTCTCTCCGCGTACCTTTTACATGTAAGACTAACGGCTTAAAAACAAACGTTTTGCATCCATTCGTTTGCACGTGCGAACGAATGCATGCTTTCTTTCTATCTTCATCAAATCAATATTCATTTTATGCTTCATTAATTCGACATTACTTCATTCTTCATTGATTCAATATTTATTCATCCATTCTTCATTCATTATTAATTATTCGTTAATTCAGCATTTATTCATTGAACATTCATTGAACATTCATTCATTCGTTGAACATTCATTCAAAACCATCCATTTATTCTTTATTCATTCATTCATTCAAATTGAATTCGTCAGAAATTCAACATTCATTCCTTCAACATATATTCATTCATTCGACATTCATTCATTTATTCAACATTTATTCATTCTTCATGCATTCACCATTCATTCATTCAACATTTATTCATTCATTCTTTCAGCATGCCTTCATTATTCATTCATTCAACATTCAATAATTCATTCATACTTCTTGCCTTCGTCCATACTTCTTTCATCCATTCATTCATTCTTCATCCATTCATTCTTCATTCATTCCTCATCCATTCAACATTCATTCATTCAGCCAATGGTCAACATTCATTCATTCATTCATTCAATCAATAATACTTCATTCATAAATACTTCATTCATACCTTCGCTCGCTCGTTCGTTCGTTCCTCTATTCGTTCGTTCGCACTTCCCTCATTCATATCTTCACACCTTCATACCTTCATACTTGTTTTATTTGTTAATTCGTTCATTCGTGGGACCGAGTGGGTTAGTGCGCTTATATATGAACACTGATTATATATCAACAACATTGATGATTACTTTTTAGAGAAAATAATGGTTAAAGAAAGTGGAGTTTTCAACACAAGCCCTAAGACTAAACTCCGGCTTGATACTGGTCTGTTTCTTTTGTAATTTGTTTTTGCATCGATACATCGGGGGAAAACATAAGCACATACTTAATTAAGTAAAGGGTCCTTTCTCTCTGGTTTCAGATCGTGGTGAAAGTAATCCTTTTGCTGCTGTGTTTGGCACTGTTAACTGGTTCAGTTGCATTGCATATGTAGGACAATCTTTATGACGCCATTGTGGAGATACTACTTGGTTGCCCATTACCGCCTGTAATACATAGATCTAAAAGCCAGAATAATGCCTACTTGAGAGTGTGGAGGAATGATTACAAGTTGGGCAGAAATGGAAAGACGATATTGCTTAATGGCAAAGTTTTGCTACGCAAAAGTCAGGTTAAATCCGTCAATGGAAATGCCGTGAAGGTCACGAAAGTGTCATGGCCTAGAAAAGTGTAAACTAGACTTGGTGATGAGGTACATGGAATGAGTGAGGCGATTGTTAAAAAATACTATGAGAAATCTAAATAATACAACAAACTTAATATTTGCTTTTCGAATAAAGCTCAGCTGAAACCCATTAGAGAAACTACTGTCCAGATTCTTCATCAAATAGATTTAGTAGACCTCAACGCTATGGCATGCAAATGAAGAGGGAAGCAATTCCGATATCTTCTGCCTCTTATGGATGTATTTTCTAGATGTGTATGGCAGCGACCACTGCAGTCTAAGAAGTCCAAGGAAATTTCTTGTTTTGTTTAATTCCTCGATCTGATAACGCCAAGGGAGTTCAAGGGACATGTGAAAAAGCTCATGGACAAACTGCGGGCTAAAACAGTGAGCTATCGTCCATACTGGTCACAAAGTCAAGGCAAAGTTGAAAGGTGTCACAGGACTTTGAAGAAAAAGATATTGTATGACACCATCTACATAAAAAAAGCTTGGTGTTAATTGGACGACAAACGCAACAAAGTATGCACTAGCATTAAATGATGCGAAGATAGAAGAGCTAAGTAATAAGAGTCCCTTTGAGATTTATTTTGGTCGCAAGGGTAACAGGTTTGTTTTGCCGCGCACTGTTGATTTGAATGTTGATTGGCGTGTGCCAAGAAAATGCCACTACAAAAACTGTGATAACGCTAGAAAAGACCTACAGAAAACGGCGGATGAGAGATGTAAGCAAAGGGTAATAACTTACCACAGGAATAAATACCCTCCTATTAGATATGATGTCAGTGAAAAAGTGCTAGTAAGCCTCCGTAAAAGAAAGTCAACTTTGGAAAACAGAATGTTTATTGAGGAAGGGACTATCAATAAGAATAACTGGCGTTTAGGGCGGTGCAAAATTTGTCTGGACGAGGGAGACACTATTTAGTTTCCAATAAATAACAGTGGCTCACTAACAAAATCATCGGATGCAAAACAGAAACGAATTCTCAAGAGAGAAAGTCATAGAAAAAGTACAAAATACCTTTGTTGAGAGGAGACAACTTGGATGCTTTCATCGAGCAAGGTTTTGATATACAGATGGACGCTCAACCAGACAGAAACTGCCAATTCTCTGTCACTGCAGACCAGCTCAGTAGAATTGCTATATTTTGTTGGTGGTGATTGATAGTCTGTCAAATCAAATTCTTTGTGGGGACTTTTCTAAATATGTAGCATCTATTAAAAAAAAATGGAACATATGGAGATCAAATAATCTTAGCGCGCATTGCCGAAATTTTCCATGTCCGCATCATCGTACTTGGCAGTCGAGGGAAGAACTACCACACTGTTGTTACTCCATCGCAGCCATGTGGCGTTGTTCAAACTATCCTCTTGGGATATTTGCTTGAACAAGCATGCAGGAGAACATTACGTTAGATTACATAGCGATATTCGTCGTTATGGCTATGTTGATTACAATAGTGAATTAGATAATGAATGCAGTGAATTAGAGACTGAAAGAATTGATGTAGTTTGTGGTGATAATACTGAATTAGAGAGTGAAGAAAATAACATGCCTTGTGATCTAAATATTGAATCAGAGACTGAAATCAGCGACTTAGTTTGGGATCCGAACAGTGTTTTAGAAACTGAAATAACCTAGAGAGTACTTTGTGATTGGACTAGGGAGCTAGAGGCGGGAGAAAGTGGCAGTGTATACTGTGCGACTGGTGAAATAGAGACAGAAACAAACGGTGTTGCAACTGATGAAGTAGGAGCTGAAATAGATTAAAACATTTATGGAAAGAATTAAGCGCTGACAACATTGTGGTAAATTGCTTCGAATTACAACAGCAGCCTTTCCTACCTCTAGATGTATTGAACTATATCATTGGTATTGTAGTTCAGATAGATTTGAGCAGTAAGTCAGTGTAAAATAGAGTAAACCGTTTTGTTTCGATAAGGGCTGGAAAAGGAAGTGGTCTCTGTTTAAGGGTAAGGTAACTGTTTGGCAATAACCCGCGGTGGCACATAGCCTGGCTTGTCTTATATCCTTCAGCTCATAATTGGTTCGAAGTCGTTGACCTATTCTGGGGGAAGGTAAAGAAACAGTTTTTTCTACTATGCTGCATTGAGCTTAATGAATCAGTTTTATTGATAGACCGTCTTGAATAGAGGTAGTGTTTAAAAGTGTATATATACTCTGTCAAAAAAGAAGCGCATAGGCGAAATATTAATAGAATTATCTCTTTAATACAAAGCGGGATAATT
>JAVFBZ010010426.1:19262-30451 GCA_032466195.1 Katharina tunicata | reverse complement strand
GTTATTTTGTGTAAATATGCATAATGTTTGTTAGATGTAGAATATGGTGTATTTGAGTGAATGAGAGTGTGACTGGAAGGCCTCAGGGAAGATCAACAGTCTGCTGACTGAGTTTGTATACTCTCTATAAATAAAGCTTTTATTATTATTATTATTACAACATTTGAACTTCATTATTAAAGGTTATACCGCTTCATATTCCTGAGCCCAGTGTGGTTCACGTTTGGAATTCACAAAGGCCTGGATAACTCAATAGTCTTTGTTCCGACATAAGGACGGCAGAAATACATATTTTGATTTCAGTTTTGGCACAAGAGATCTGGACCCGTGTTATCGAGTGTAACACAGCTTACGCTAATGCATTTTTTGTCCTAAAAAAAAAAATACAATTTTTTAAAAATATTTGTTCATGTTTTTCTCCAATTTATCATAATAACACTGAAATCAAAGAAATTGTAACATACATACTTCTATACATAAGTACCTTATAAGTTATAAGTGTGACTTTAAGTCTTTGAACAAAATTGTGATTGGCGTTTGGGTAATAATTTATAACAAGTATATAGGAACATGTATAGTCAATACAAACAGATTTCATACCAATGATTTCCATATTTCGTCAAATTTGTATTTGTAGTTCTAAAACGAGGTTCTAAAAACTAAAACAAAATAATTAAAAGGTACAAAACAAACTCTCATACAAATTCTTCAGTTTAATCGATAAGATGTGTACCTATTTTATTATCTTGTATGTTCCAAAATTTCCCTAAGCAAATTAAATGAATGAATTTCAAACGAACAAATATCTATTAATATCAGCTGTTTTTTTTAATATTGTACAATTTGAAACCACTTATAATTATTAAATTATTTTCTTATATTTACAGTGGGCATACGGAGTAACGGTGTGGGAGATTTTCACGCTTGCGAAGGTCCCCTATCCAGATTTAGAAAATTGCCAGGTTGTAGAAGAATTAGAGAAAGGAATTCGTCTTCAGAGGCCTACTTCCTGCCCAGACAATGTGTAAGTTAATGTCATCATTTTTCAGTCGTCCAGAAAATTAAGTAGGGCATATTTCACCATAAACAGAACTTTTAAAATTATACTTCAAAAAAGCCCGAACAAACTCAAATGTTTTAAAAAATGTTTCAAAGAACCGTTAATATAGTATAATTCTGATTTTGCATAAATCTTTGTACGAAGACAAAGTTTATTTTAAAAAATTGTACAGGCGGTCATCAGAAAATGCAATGTCCTCTTCTAAGCTACTAATTAGCCTTATTTTAACGATAAAGAAACAAAAAGGGTTGACTGTGGGGGAGGGGGCTCTTGATCTTTATTATGACGTCATGGATTTCTTGTTATCTTTGTTGTTGCGTACTATCCCAATAGGTCGGTTAAGTGACTTCCGTACTTATGTTCCGCAGGTATAAACTGATTGAGAAATGTTGGAACGGAAACCCTAAAGAGCGTCCACATTTTGTCGGAATCTGCAAAGAACTGGACGCGGTTTTATCAAACTTTAGTGATTATCTGGACCTTGAAGACAGTCACGGACCGAACATTGAAACTGAAATGGATCCAATCCAAAATGGTCCAATTATAAATGAACCGGCTGACCCTCCAACGTCATCCTATCAAGATTACAGGGCAATTATTCAAGTCAACATTAACGAATAACTACGACTCGATATAAATTACATTCTTGTTTCAAGTCCGAAACCACAGGACGATAGAATTGATTGACTGCAATGCTATTAAAAAACTCAACTCCCAAATGAGTTGATAAACGACGTGGACAAGTTAGTATTTTTTTGAATGAACTCATGTGAAGTTCAAACCCTTCAAACTGATAAGGATTAAAGAAAGTTTATAAATAGGCAATCAGACATTGAAATTTGTTTTGAACTTGATGCAATTTGTATATTCTTCACAAATGGACCTTGACTTGAGACAATCGCTGGATTGTTGTGTTGGCCTGTTTGATAAGGGGGAGTAACTCTCAGTGTTTTTGGCGCAATGTGACTTGTATTTTATGTAGCACGCCTTTTCAGTTTCTGAAAAGACGGTATTATTTAAATACTAAATAGTTTTTGTAGACCAATAAACAATCACAGAATAACATTCCAATTTAACTCGAAACAAAGAAGGTCTATATAAAAATGTGCATCTATGTACAAATAAATAGAACAGTGACATCCTTAGGTTTAAAGTAGAATTTTGTTTAGCACTTAAACCGTTAAACAAAAGTAAGTTTTGAAAATGCAAAAAAAAAAAAGCAAGGTAATAATGTTGTATAAACCAACTGTATTTATTTAATTGCCAATAAATATAAATGTTTACCTACAATTCAAGGCTTGCATTGGAAATTTAATCGGGGATGGGTCACGTTAAAAAAACCTTCTACATCTTGATGTACAACAATGGAACTAACACTTTCTGTATTTTCTCCAGATGAAAGGATTGTCGCCTAAAAGGCATAATGTTCAACACTAATATTACACTTGTATACGGCATAATTAAATAGGCTCGTACCTTTCTCGAAATTGAGAATAACACGATCATTAATGTAATGACGAGCCATTCTTGTTGTTGTCGTAGTATTGTTTCCGCAAAAAAGTGCGCATGCGAATGAATCGCTTAAATTTTGATATCAACTTATTTAAAATGAAACAGAGAAAAAAAAAGTTGATTCAATTTGAAGTCTGTAAAAGGCAGAAAAGCACTGATAATTCGCGAAGCAGTACCATGTTATGAAATATAAGCAAACTCGCCATAAACATCACAGAGGGATAACTCTTCCTGGGTGAAAAACATGATGGCCAATCAACCATATAATCAAAACCTCGACGGTAGGGAGAATGATTAGATTATCTTTTTAGAATGTTCTATATGGATGACAACTTCTTCATTGTATAAAGAAGTTGTTATCCGTACAAAAGGGCATTGTTGCTAGATTTGATTGTGTTTTGTAGTATTTTCCTTTCCTTGATGTTTAAATCACCATACATTTTTTAAATTTAAAGTTTCTTTATAAGACAAACTTGTACATTTTTGCTTAGTTTTATTAACATTATGAACTGGTTGATTTAGTTGGGTCTGTATTACTTATCTTTAACAGCTTTCAGAAACTAGTATGTTTTGTAGTATTATATACGAGAACAGCTATAAATCACAGAAAGGCCGACTGAAGTTGTCAGTGACAAGATCATTTTCTTTGTAAATGAGTTACTGTGTTTTCTCTAGATAATCCGGGTCTATTATTGTGTATATTACGAGAAGGTCAAACACACAGTATCTCTCCGGTAGTAACGTTTTGATTAATTATGCAGGTTAAATAAAGATTCCCCGTTTTATAAGCTCAGATCACGGCCTCCACCTGGTCGATTTGCAGGTGAAGTAGTATAGATTGTGATTTTTTTGTGCAACAAGATCGGGAAATGTTTGATAAACTTTATGTTGTTTGAATACTTGAAATGTGGACTCTATAAATGCGATGCCGTGAGGAAAATAGATGCAGCCAATTATTTGGAAAATGCATTTGGAGTGGAGAGATGCCCTAGTGGCTTGGGCGTTGTATTTCAGAACCTGTGTAGGCCTACATCTATAATATAAAGAGGTAGGGACAAATTCAATTTTTTACACAATAAAACCGATTTCTTTACATTATCTTTCATTTTTTCTCGATCGTTTGTGTGGCACAAACAAAATACACACGCAAAATACACACGCAAAATGGTAAATGTTTGATAATTTAAGTAATAGTTTTATTTCTTATTTCACCAAAAAAAAAGCATACACATAAAATTAAAATAACATGAAATATGACAGTTTATAAAATAAGTATAAATAATAAGTCAATGATAATATCACGGAACTGTCTCCATGGATAACAATCTCCCGCCTGGAAGTCTACAAACGACTCAAACTCAAGGGCCTGTCACACCTAGCCGATTTGGATCGCCGGGGCTATACCGGCCGAGCAAACATTTGGCGATTTACGGGCATCGGTACTAGTACCGCAGCGCAACGGTATCACATCGCTAAGAACTGTAGTTCATCGCCAGGACATCGTCAGAACATCCGCGAAAAATTTAGCAACGGCAGGCGACGAAAGAAATATTTGAACATGCTCAAACATTTCTAAAGTTGCGCTGCCGGAGCGGGCAATGGCACTACAACGGCAGTACAACGGTATGGCCTCGTTAATGTCGAAAGAGCACCTGTAGCGACCCGTAATGGATCGGCGGCTCTCCGGTGGCCTCATTGTGTACGGTACTGGTACCGATGTGATACCGTAGTACTTCCGAATAGCACCGAAGTAGTACCGATGCGCCGCCGATACTATCGGTAGAACAACGGCGGCGCACCGGTCACACTAAGGTGACAGACAAGTGGTCTTTGGTAGCACATCGGGTCTTATATCGGTAGAGCAACGGTATCACAACGGGAACGCCAATACTACATCGGTATTGCTACAGCCAATTTTGATTTATCAAGTCTTTTCTCGCCGGAGCTCCGCCCATTTTCTCGCCATTGTCAATTTTGTGCTCCGGTTTACTCCCGGCGAGGTACATCGGTAGTGTCTGACAGGCCCTCAGCCTCGAATGTTCTATCAAACAATATTGCTGTATAAATTTGCCGGTGCCGAGGTGACTCTTACATCCCATCCAAAAAGGAGGAAGGTAACCAAAGCAGACCAAACCGTGATTTAAAAAAACTAAATAATATATTATGTATACATTTTCAATATCGTAGAGAAAGTTTCGCAGCCTTGACTAGATAAAAATTCGTTTGTTCTACTGTTAGCCTTTGTAGTTCAATCGGCGAGAGCCCTGACCCTGCTATAGCCAGAGACCCGAGTTCGCATCCCGGCGGAGGCAAGCAAAAATTACTTTCTCTACATTTATACAAAAATATATATATGCCATTACCAGATTATCAGAATAACTCAAAACAACAAAACAAATTTATGGGTAATTTCTAGATAAAAAGACACCATCTCATTGTCCCTGTGTCAGTAGAGAAAAGATTCGCAGCCTTTAATTGTATACACATTCGTTCGTTCTACCGTGAGTCTCTGTAACTTAGTCGGTTAGAGCGCTGGCCCTGCAAGCCAGAGACCCGATTTAAAAAAAAAGAAGTTGATTCAAGGGAGTTGGCGGGAATAAAGCCCCAGAGAGCTTGTTGAATCCCTCAAATAAATAATTGGTTAAATTAATCTTAAGATGGCGAGTGATCACGTCATTGTTAAGATAACAATGATAATAATGTATAAATACCTACACTCAGGAACAAAACACGTTCATATATATTATATATATACACACACATTTCTGCATAAATATATACACATACATACACAAATATATAAATACACATACATGAAAACTGACTTTACTTCAAACCAGACAAACCCACCCACAGGTCACGATGATCACTGCCTACCACCCAAAAGCTCAGATTTTAACAGTTCGAAACACGGTGGAGGCAAACAAAATGCTCTTTCTCTACATTTATACAATATATATATCTACTATCCAACGCTTACAAGCATGCAAGTGACCATGACCCGGACGTTGAGAAAACGTTAGAATTCACTGGCGAAGGTACAGTCAGGAAGAAACTGGCTGTTGTAGAGTCCGCGTAGTATCTAGCGCCGGAGGATTTTTATTAGTCTAAACACCCTACCAAGACTTTTATGATTCCATCTTCAAATCATTCAATGGCATCACAAATCATTTATTTCAAATCCGATCATGAAATAAAAAAACATTTGTTGTTAACACCAAATAGGCTGAACGGTGAAATAAAGTTAGACGGCTTGAATAACATTGCGTACGTGTACATAACATTCTCGGATCATCATTTACTACAAAATCACTCATAATTTGTCTGATATATAAAGCTCTGCAGACGGCAACTCAAGATCAACAGATTATCGTTCAAATTATTTTGGTGATGTCCTGTTTTGTTAAAGTTATGTAAATGTTTTGTCCTGTCTTGTATGTTGCCAGCATTGTTACGGTGGTTTCCTTCACCGGTTGGGCTCGCACGACGTCATATAAGTGAAACACTAGTAATCTTGAGTACGGCTTAAAACCCCAACCAAACAAACATCAAACAAACACATTACTCTTTCTTAAGTTGTTGATGTCGTAACCTTACTAATTATCCAGGCCATGGATTAAAGGATTTATTTCCTTGGAATGGATTGCGTATTTACGTAACTGCTTGACAAAGAACCATTATCAGTAAAACAACAGTCTGGTAAAGTTATCGGCACAGCCTCGTTATCAGTTTGTGACAAGGTGTCGTCTCGTGTTTCCACGTTCTGAACGAGAATACCTCATCGGCTGTTAATCGCGGTAATTTATCTTTGAGACGTCTCTCAGTTCTAACGACTTTAACATACCAGGTTAAGGAGAGTAACTACATGAACATAGTGGTGTGTTATCATCTTGTGAACTCTGTCAGAAAGCAAGATTGTTTTCCCAGATAATAACAGTAATGAGCAAAAATAACAAAGACGGCTACAAGTGAAGTTTGTAGGCCTACTATATTGAGCCATAAAGTATGCTGGGAAACACAGACAGATATAGCTTGCTGACAATGTAAAATAATGGTTTGGACGGTGGGGGTGGCTTGAGAGGGTGGGCTGGCGGTCAGGATGTATTTAAAGCAAAATGAAAAAATTTTGAAAGATTTATAGAAAAGTTTCATAAATATCTTTAATGTAAAGTTTTAGTCGACTCATTATGCTCTCAGTAACTTGCAATAGTTTTATTTTGAAAGAAGATTCAAAAGATTTTTAGATGATATCTTACTAGCAAATTCCAATGTAAGCTAAGAATTACAATTTGTGTGAAAACTGTTACTGTTGATCAGTTCCGTATCTCCACGTGGCATCTCGGATGTGAATAAACATTTGAGAACATTCGTATATAAGTTCATTTTTTACTTGACTTATTTATAATTAATTAAAATCCAAATAAAATCCATTGGTTTTTCACCGAAAACAAATACAGCCATTGTCCATAATTGTATTGTTTTAATAACCAAATATCTTCACAACAGTTGCAGTCCATGTGTTATATAATATTTAATTTATGGAAGTTATACCGTCCTTATCCTCATAGGATATCAAAAGCCATTACGGATTCTCTCGCCATACCCACAATCGTATTGACCGAATATGAATTTTACGTTTTCTGCATTTCATCTCTGTAATAACCCATCAATATTGTACTCATGACGATTCTTTTTATGGTGAATAAAATATGATTAAAAACTACTATGACCATAATAATAATAATAATAATAAATAACGATAACAATTAAAAAAACATATTGAACATTTTAAGTGAATGTACGCTGTGGATGGAATGTGTTATTTGTTAAACCTCGAAACTGTTGGAAAACAGCGCCGTCATAGAAGTAAAATACACCTCACATACATACAACAATATAGGACACAATTCTTAAGTACGATACAAGCTATAAACAAATTCTGAAATAATTAAAAAATTCGAAGAACTAATAAAGACATTAATTGTATATTTTATGTTTCTTAGCAATTGATTCCCGAACAACAGTACCTGTTTTCCTGTGACATAAACCTATAATACTGGCTAAGGGCAGTATGTTTCCAGATTATATTCATGCTGTCATACTTAGCACTGGAGGAACATTATTTTTCAGCAGCTAAAAACAAATGCGACTACACATTTAATCTTTGTGTTTAGAGTCGCTGTCTACTGTTGGAAAACAGAGCCGTCATATAAGTAAAATACCGGCGTTAAGCACGGCGTTAAACACCAAAGAATCCCAAAGCTACATTTTTACGCGGATAAAACGTGTTAAGACATCTCGCCCACCTTTATTCTCTTTACGGAAGGTCAAATATCCAGTTTGTGCTAAACTAGGATAAACCGTGTCTAAAAGAACTCTCCCCGGGACCCTTTGATTAACGACCTCAGTCCAACTACACACACGTCCTCGAAAGGCCATCTATACAGGCATATGCAAAATGTAACATAGAATTGAGTTCGCCGCGGTAAACAAAAGTATAGCTGTACACGATGAGTCGTATATGACATCTGAAACATATTAACTATTTCGGGCATCAAAGCATCTGAAAAACGATATGCTATGAGTAATCTTTTATCTTTCGATGTTTTGTATGTACGCGTATAACTGACACAATTTTTACCGCTACCTCCGATTCATATATGGGGATATGGTCTGGTACGTGAAGTCACAAATACCCTGTTTGTAAATACATAACAGATATTTTATATTTAATATGAAATGTAAACGAGATCTTTATTAAGAAAACAATGTTAGATGATTCATTTACTGATTTAATGTATAGGTATTACAGCTATTAGGAGTTTTCGTAAAAATATCGATCTTATTATTTAAATTTATGTTTAAAAGTAATAGCAATTTTAGTTAAACATGTAAACGTCGACCGGATTAAGTTAAGCTGTAAACTTCCAATTATTCAGTTTGATAAGTTTGTTTTTTTGCCAAACATTTTACGGTCTGAGAATGCCATACGTGCTTCCCGTCTGTGTTCAAGTGGTAGATTATTTTGGTACAGAACAAACACTTGTATTTTGTAAAAGTTTTTTTAAAACCTCGTTTCAAAATAATTACATTTCCAGAAAATAAAAACTCTTGACACAGAAGTAACATTATGAACCTCAGGTCTATATATTACAGGAAAACATACGTCTTCAGAAACTACATGTTTGTATTATTTTGCCTAAGCCGGATGAGATAATAAATCACAGAGACGTGAATGAAGATTGTCAGTTACAAGAAACTCCATTTTACTGTACCAGAGTCAAAATAGTAACTGAGAGTTCTCTAGATAGTTTGTGTCAGAGATATTATATAGCGACACGGTGCTTTAAGCAGAATTGACTAGAGATATCAACAGTACTGTGTTAGAACACAAATGGGGTTCGCATGATAATTATTACGAAGAGGTTACATGGCTTTATCGTACATATTTGACCCATGTTGTATAAGCCACACACATCCACTAAACGCCACGATTATGTATCGACACACATGCACTTTTTGTATTCTCCCCATTAATTCCTCAAAGTCTGTACTTGAAACTGACTTTATCTGGGTCTCTGACGCTTGAAGTCAACTTTATCGTGGGAAAAATCACAGTTCATCAAGAAAAATATGTTAATATAATAGTTTGCGTTTTCCATGCTTCAATTGCTCCCCCCACCCCTTTTTTTAGTTTTTAAACTTTCCTTCTCCACCAAAAAAAACCATTAAAAATACATCAATATATGAACTCACAACTAGCCAGATGTTTACATCCTAAAAACTTAATAACTCGTTTTGTCTTTCGCCTTTCAATTACAAAGATCAACGCGTTGTCTCGTGTTTCCACGTTTTGAACGAGAGAAAACATAGGTCGTTAATCACGGTAATTTATCTGTTAGACCCCTCTCAGTTCTAACGACTTTAGCATACCACGAGCACAAGGGTTCTTGTCTTCATGTGGACTCTGTCAAAAAAATGCACGACTGATTTCACAGAAAATATGAATAATGAACAGAAATAACAGAAAACTACAAGTGAAACAAAAAATACGTGCGAGGGTAAGAATAATATGTGTTCATCTAACGAGCATCGTCAGTATTATTGTGAAAAAGAAAATTAGAACGACCAGTCAATCAATAACTGTATTGAATTGAAGAGCAAAATCAACCCATTTCAAACTACCCATACTACTGTTGGCAACTCTCGGTTAATAGGGCCTGTGTAAAGTCACGTCATGCGATGAGAGATTTCACGAGATTTCTTCCAGTACCGGGTACATGCTACTTTTTTTTATTTAGATATAAAAGTTAAAAAGGTGAAAATTGTCCCGTCCGGTCCTATAACTGAACTTAAAGCAAAAAAAAAATCATTCTGAATTACAACTAATCACTTCAGAGCGCCACAGTTTTGAGGATGTATCCGGAACTAAAGCAAAAGCGAATCAGACTTACAGAGCTTATGGCGACTCTCGGTTCAGTGCATAAGAAATGAGAGTGTTATCCCAGAAATAAAACACGAAAATACCTTTAACGATCACGTTTTAAACGACACAAAAAGATTTCTTAAGAAATTATGTAACGGCCATCTAATAGCACTTTGAATACACATTACCTAAATAGAGGACTGACACAACAACACAGAGTATTGTATGTTATTTAAGGCAGCTTTATGTTAAGTTTTGTTGCGCATAATTCACAGTTTTGAGTATTGCAGGCACCATCAACATTCCAAATACCTGGCCTTACACAGGTAAGAGCTCTTTGAATGTCAAGAGGACGCACCGTGGTTGGTTGTACGTTGGACTGCCGAGTCCCCCGGTATAGGATCGAATCCCCTGGTCGACCTCAGGTGTAAAAAGGAAGGCTGCGAGGATCGCGGGGTGTTTTTTTTTTTTTGAGGTTCCTTCCCGGTTTTCAAACATGCACCAACAACACAAAATCTTCATATAGGTGAAATACCCTCGAGTACGACGTTGAACATCACTCCAGTAAAGAACTGGAATGTAAGGACCATAGCGCACTACACATATATAACTACTAATTCCACGAAGGACGCAAACGGCATAACACAATCATGTACACAATCCAACTGGCGGTAGTATTTTATGTGAGATGATATCTTTTATAAACAATTGTCCGCCCTTTCTTCTACAATCAGGGTGGATATCTGTCATCGTGTACAATTGTCGGTCACGTGGTATTGTCAGTCGCGGGTCTGTTGCCAGCGCATTTCATCGGCTTTAAGACAATTTGCTAAACATGCCAAAAATGTGCCGTATACAAACGAGCTTTTGTAGACTCCCAAACATTTGTATACCCTGACTTACGAAATGTAGACAGAAAAAAAGAAGGCAGGAGTGAACTACTAGTATACCATTATATGAAGGAGTCGATGGCATTGTAAGACTCAACATGAAGACAAATTAAACATCTTCATCTTTATTGGAGGTCATATAAATTGGAACAACTTTTCACTTTTGTCATTCTAACAATTTATATGTATTAACGTGTATCACATTTCAACAATTCACCGTCGACTCGTAGATAATCATCTACTCACGTACATTTCCTGTTTAAACGTGTATCACATTTCAACAATTCACCATCGACTCGTA
>JAVFBZ010010426.1:0-19162 GCA_032466195.1 Katharina tunicata | reverse complement strand
GATAATAAGCTACTCACGTACATTTCCTGTATTAACGTGTATTACATTTCAATAATTAGCCATCGAGTCGTAGATAACAAGCTACTCACGTATATTTCCTGTATTAACGTGTATCACATTTCAACAATTCACCATCGAGTCGTAGATAATAAGCTACTCACGTACATTTCCTGTATTAACGTGTATTACATTTCAATAATTAGCCATCGAGTCGTAGATAACAAGCTACTCACGTACATTTCCTGTATTAACGTCTATTACATTTCAATAATTAGCCATCGAGTCGTAGATACTATGCTACTCATGTACATTTCCATTATTTATGTGTCTCGCATTTCAACATTTCGTCATCAAGTCGTAGAAAAATAAGCTACTCGTGTACATTTCCTTTGTTTACATGCCTCACATTTATCACATTTTAACAATTTGCCATCGACTCGTAGATTATAGGCTACTAATTTATATTTCCTGTATTTACGTGTCTCACGTTTTAATAAGTCGCCATCGACTCGTTGCTAATAAGCTTGTCACGTACATTTACATTATTTAAGTGTTTTGCATTTCGACAACTACTTATCGACTCGTAAATAATAAGTGACTCACGCATCTTGTCTTTCCATGTATCACATTTCAACAACTCCCCATCGACTCGCAGAAATTAAGATAATGGCGTACAGTTCCTGTATTTAAGTGTATTAAATCTTAAACATTTGCCATCGACTTGTAGATAATAAGCTACTCGCGTACAGCTGCTGTATTTATGTGTATCACATTTCAACTTTTCACCATCAAGTCGTAGAAAATAAGCTACTCGTGTACATTTCCTTTATTTAAGTGTGATGCATTTCGACAACTCGACTCGTGGATAATAAGCTTCCGGCGTACAGGTCCTGTATTTATCTGTATTATATGTCAACAATTCGCCATCGAAT
Source organism: Katharina tunicata (assembly GCA_032466195.1). NCBI lineage: Eukaryota > Metazoa > Mollusca > Polyplacophora > Chitonida > Mopaliidae > Katharina > Katharina tunicata. Next base: position 18,230 of record JAVFBZ010010426.1, on the reverse strand, counting down.
CGTAGATAATAAACAACCAAAGTATATTTCCCCTATTAACGTGTATCACGCTTCAACAATTCGCCATCGACTGGAAGCTGATAAGCTTATCACATACATTCTCTTTATTTAAGTGTGATGCATTTCGACAACTCTCCATCGACTCGTAGATAACAAGCCACTCACGTATCTTGAATGTCCGTGTATCACATTTCAACAACTCCCTATCGACTGGTAGATAATAAGCTATCGGCGAACAAGTCCGGGATTTACGCGTATTATATGTCAACAATTTACCATCGAGTCGTAGATAATAAACTACTCCAATACATTTCCAGTATTAAAGTGGATTACATTTCAACAATTCACCATCGAGTCGTAGATAATAAGCTACTCACGTACATTTCCTGTATTCTGATAACACTTTGAAGCGCAAGAGACGAGTAAGGTAGCGCACTTCAAATTGGATTTGAGATTTTACGATCAAAGCGAGTATCGCGCATTTTATTAGTAGGTAATAATATCTGGTGGCGCTTATTTATGTTTTCGCATTGGCCGGTAACACTTAAATGTATGAAGGTGTATGGATTAGTCCGTTGGACAATCAATTACTTTTACGAACTGGAGTTTTCATATTGACAAAAGGTTACAATCAAATCCTATATAAATCACTGTAGTTTCAGATTTATTGAGTGGTGATTATCGCCGTTTTAAAACCATTAAAACTGCCCGTTTCAAAATAGATTTCTACAAGAACAAGAGCTGTTGACATACATTTTAGGCTAAAAACCATTGTTACTTCTATATAGTTAACTTTAACATGAACAGAAAGTATGACATGTGTATTTTTGAATAAACGTAGAGAAAGAAAATTGTGCTCAACAGGTTTATTAATATACCAGACGATACTATAAATCTTAGAGAGGTGACAGGCCAATTGTAAGTTGCAAGATAAATCCCTGTCAGTTGAAACGGTGGTTGTATTTTCTCCAGATAACTGTTGTCAGAGGTATCCTATGTATAACAACGAGAAAGAGGTCTTAGTTATGTGTAGTTGAAGACTCTCCCATTAATTAACCCTGGCATATACCGAGATAACGAAGTCAATGGTAAAAGATTGGAAGCAACTATTCTGGATTTCGCCTTTAACGCTGGACAAGATTACTCGTTTTACACTTTTTGCACGGTGGATCAACTAAATGGAGATAACTGCAACCGATTTAATTATACCTGCGTATCATATACTGATATCATCAACTCGATTGAGGCTTATTATGGAATAGAATAAAAACGTATGTTGTGATATCATGTAATAATTTGATGGCATGATAAAACGCTGTATAAAATTAATAAAGGTTACAGATATTGAAACGGAATGAAAGCCATCAACTATCCGTGTGTCGTCATTGCTTGGACGCCTTTTCAAGTGTGGTTATCGTAGCAATGCAAAAACTTATTCAGTTTGACCCCCGAAAAAGAGGAACAATCGGGAATTTGTTTAATCGCACACATTTATTTGAAAAATACATTTAATATAAGTCTATATAGCTCATAAGGAAACATCACCAGAAAGTGTGATGTGTTTATTAATGTATCAGACGATGCAATAAATCACAGCGATGACAGGATAGTGTAAGCTACAAGAAAAATATCTCTCCGTTAAAAGAGTTACAGTGTTTTCTCCAGATAACTTCTGTCAGAGACATTCTATCTGTTGCCACGAGACAGAGGTCAAGGTCAAATGTTTTCTTGGTGCTGAAAGATTGGTGCCTGATGAATTACGATTGTAAATTTAGGAGTTCTCCTAAAATAAGTAACTTCAGACGCCAACGGAGATAAATAAAGTAGTCCCTGGAAAAGATTTAGTAAGGAACTGGTGAATCAGCGAGGTTAATGACCTTCATACGCGGCTCCCTTCGCTTCGGAGCAGTCAGTATTTGTACCTCTGTACAGCTAAACGTAATTATCTCCGTTAATTATGTGTTTTGTGTCGTGAATTTATGATCAAATGTCATCCGTTAGTACGATTAACCATTACTATGCTCCTGACATCAATAATTTTCAATACTACAAATAAATAATCACGTTCTTTTTTTTCTTCTTTTTTGAACATTGATTTACTTTCCCATAAGCACAGATTTAAGCGGAGTCTTTAACACTTAATATGTAACATAATATGTAGTTACAAAGCGGTCTATGTGCTTAACGATATAGAGGCCATATGGAATATTTATTCAAATAGCGTTCTGGAATGAATATGGCGCTACGATGTTTTTACAAACAATGTTAAAGGTAATGGACCGTCTGCGTTCCACAACTCCCGAGGTTCTTCTTTTCACCAATATCCACAGATTCCACTTCTGACACCAAGGTTTTCAGAGGGAAGGCTTTAAACATTTTAATTTCTTGTATAGAAGAGAAATGTGAAACGCAGAATAATTCTTCTGAATGGCGTTTTGATATGTAGCAGCTCAGATTTGAAAGGAATATGTAATATTAATTAATAGTATGCAAACCTACAGTATATCATAAATAACAGATAGATGTCATCAAGGTTAATTGGAGAAAGTTGTATCCGATATGAGAAAATATTGAAGAGGAAATATTTACCAGGAACTATTGAATCCAATGAGGGACTCGTTGCAATAGCCTAACCAGCCTTCGCAATCCATTCGCTTATATTATAGGTAGCTAGTAAAAAGTTCCACCAATGATTAACATAAAAGTATTGCGACAACAACTCTCCATCAATGAATAATTCATGTTGACTGTATATTTTGTCTTCAGTTGTAAAGTCACAGACACCATATGACGTGTTTTCAATGTTGCCAGGTATGGACAGCAGACAGAGCATTTCATTGGAAATCAATTAGGCTATGTCACAAAGGGCACTTCAGGCTGCAGTTGTTGACGTGGTAGCTAGACCGAGGTCTTTTTACTGGCTGTCTGTGAAATAACATTATGCTGAGCCTATCAGTGTCATTTGAAGATTCAGAATGTCAACAGTGTAAATAGAGGCTTATCGCTCGTTATCATATATGAGCAACAAACATTACGGCCTGAAACAGCCCAACATTCTATTAAATGTCTGCACAAAATTTTAGCATATGTTTTTGCTGAGACTTCAGGCAATAGAAAACAGGTCTCACCGAGCTTTCTCTGATCCCAGCAAAGTTGAAGTAGCTCCGGTGTTATGTGTTTCCGCATTACCTCTGGCTACTTATACTTGTGTTCAATGTATACAAACATACTACACACACTAACTACGTAAGACAGACCTTTATCTAGTGTGGTGTCCTTATTCAATCTTCTGTTTATTTTCTGACGACTTTGCCTCGAGGTTTTTGTCGTTGGCTGGAACAAGCTTATTGCAGCATCGGTAATATTATCACATCAATTAGACCTTTGTTTGTTATTTACTTTAAGTTATTACTTGTATGTAGATGAGAGATAGTTGATTAATTAATATACGTTTTCACAATACAACACAGGCACAAATTTACAAAGTAAGCCTACACATAAATACTCCTAAAATATACTATTGTACAACCCATATTGCACCATCAACGTTTAATGTAAACACGCATCTAAATGTAAAATGAATGACTGAATGAAAGACAAGTCTGAGAGCCATACGAGAATCAAACCGAAGATACTCACCACCGGAAACCAATTCACCAGAAGTAAATACCTGCCAAACCCTGCAACCAAGCTGGTACTTTGATAGTTCCATTACGGGTGGCGTCTGAGCGTGCAAGTTCTTTGTTAAAAATGTATCAGAACAAAAAAACCCACAAAAAATCTGAAACTAAAATATAAAGCGAACATTTTTCCTACGGAAACATCGACATATATATGGTATATTTAAATAACGCAAGCATTTGTACCTGTGTGAAGTTGAACCGCAGTTCGCAGTGAGTAGTTCGTCATTCCCAATCGGCAGTAATAATCCTCCTCCCATGAATAACGATGACATCTTATGGCGTCATAAGATGTACCATATCCCCAAATGTGTAAATTTGCAGTTTTAAAAACAGTTCCCTTGTAATTTATTGGTTATACCCTATATTATGTATATGTTTATACAAATTATGACAGGTCCCATTTGAATAACGGACTGTGAACTGCGGACCAACTTAACACACGTAGCATTTGTAAGCTATAACATGTCTATCCATTGAAAGAATTTAAGATTAACGGAAACAGTTTCAGAAATACCGTAATATTCTAGATGGTATTTGAGGACCTCAGTTATCCAAATTGATAACCGTAATTGGGAACACTGGGACATGTTTGTGTTGACCAAACAGTCCTGGTGTACTAATTCTATCACCAGTCTTCGTGGTGAAGACATCACTGATTTATGATCGATAATTCTTTTTTCCCAAGAAAATCAGATGTAGGATGCAGATCGCATATGAAGATCGCATAACTAATCTTTTATGATCCTATTTGTCGTATCGTGTATTTAGTTTATTTCAGTCTCGAAAATACGGACTAATTATTGCTCAAAAGTCAACAAAGATCATTGCTTGCACTGACGGGATTGCATATTCACACTGTCAGCCGCACCGCTCAAAGATTTTTGTTTGGTTTTTAACAAAGCATAATTAGTTCCTAGTTTAACGTGATTGTGTTACTTTTGCAGTTGAGTGAATAGAGATTTGCTTAAAAATCTCCAATTAGCATTCTCGATAGAAGTCAGAATCGTCTGTCAGACCAGTAGCAAATAACAGAACCGTGATCTAGGTCATCTTTTTCAAACAGTGTATATGACTCAGAAAAAGCTATTCTCAATCCACGAGGGGCTATCTTTATTTGTTGATTCTCTCTTTCTCTGGGATATACTGCTAGGTGATCAGGGAAACAATACACCAGTATATAAAGTCTAAACACACCAGTTGTTTACACCTTAAACATCATGGTGCTATCCATTACGTCGCTTTTTTATCACGCGCTGCTGCAACACGACAGGAAAGAGAAAAGAACGTGTTGTCATAGTAAGTAACAATTAGGTGGGCGACAAAATAATTGGTTGAATAACCTATTGGTCTTTTGACTCCAAAAAATAATCCACACCAGCCTAGTTTGGGTGAAACGTTTGACCAAATCTATGCGTATATAAATTATATCAAACCTTGTTTGAGTTTTTATTTGATAGTATTAACGCTACTCTTATCAATTATTATAATATATTGTGATATATCACCGGAAAGAGCCGTCTAATGTATTCGTTAGAGCTTAATATTAAGGCAAAACAGGACAAAACATTTATATAACATTAAAAAAACAGAACACTATAACAAATCGGCATCCTGTGCCCCTTAGCTTAGAGAGCACCAGGACACAGGAGGCTCCCGCCCCACCACCCTCCCCTTAGCTTAGAGAGCACCAGGGCATGTAATTGGGCAGTATGTTTTCTGATTATATTCATGCTGTTATTCTTAGCACTGGAGGAACATTATGTTTCCAACAGCGAAAACACTTAAGTGACTTTACATATTTGGTTGTGTTAGAATCGCCATCTTCTGTTGGAATAAACTGTCGTGGTATAAGTGAAACACACTTGAGCACGGCGTTAAACACCAATCAATAAACCAATCAATCAATCAATCAATCAATCAATCAATCAATCAATCAACCAATCAACCATTCAGCTGTCAACTGTGACACCTGAATTACGAGCTTTGAAGTAAATATTCTGCGTGAAACTACACATGTGAGACTAACCGAAGATGGGCAAGTCCCCATAAACCAATTTCTGGGTTAATATACGCTATCTTTGCTTCACCTCCCCATATATGCGATAGAACGAAGTCCAGTCATTCAGCCAAATTTTTTTCTGATTATTTGTTTTATTCCAGACTTTGTTCTCGGGGCGGGTATTCATTAGTGACTTGGTTATAATTAAGTTTTATTTCCTTTTGAACGCTCAAATATATGATATTGAGATTCGTACATAAGAATATACCGCCTTTTTAGTTAAGCAGTTAACAAAATAAAGGTGATACATTCTTTTGTAGTTTACCAGTGGCTCTCAAGGACCAACTGACGTGACCACAAAACCGTTCTTTGAGCCCTGGTTCTCGCTCAGGTTAGGGACACCAGGAAGCCGATTGGATGGGGTGTCTGTCCTCTTTACTGTCTTGTAATGGCTGTAAAGGTGCCGTGGTGATTTGTGTGTCTTTAAGGGTGGTTTTCTTCACCCTTCTGCTCGCATCCGTGAAATAACCTATGAGTGAAATAACATTCAGTATACGACGTAAAACTAACAATTAAACAAACAAACAAACAATCACACTGCCTCAGGATTCTCGTTTTCATCGACACATTTAATTTGCTCAAAAACAGCTTATGCGTGATCGTGCCCCGATCTGGGTCACCTTGTTTTAACAACATGACTCAGAGAGAGCTATTATTTGTTGATTCTCTCTTCTTGGAGATACGTGGGCAGGTGAATCTGGGCTGGTAATAGTACATCAGTATATGATCTCTAAAAGCAATAGGTGTGTACGCTCAAAACACATTTGTTTATCCGTTACGTCACTATAATGATGCCCAGCGCAGCTGCATCTCATGATCAAACAGACAATACAAGGTGCCTGTTGCCATAGTGACTGACAAACACTGGCGGTGAAATATAATTAGTTTATTCAACTGTGTTTAGGAGAAAGAAGGGAACAAGAAATTCTGCTACATTTTTCACACGTGACCATTAATTTCAAAATTGTATATGCAATATATGCATGATAAGAAACTTAATATTTATCAACAGGATTTAAGTATAGAATAACAGAAGATATTTAGATAAACAACTTCTTGTATATTTTCGGCGCAACGATTCGGCGTAGATGCTAAGAGCGTTTTCAATCAATGATTACAAATCTCAAGCAATGAATACAAATCTTAACTCAATCTCAACTCCAATCATTGCTGAATCGTTGCGCCGGAAATATACCAGACATTGCTAATCCCTAATATCTTATGTTATTGTAAGTGTCCCGAGATTCTATAACCAAATGTTGTGAGGTTATTTACTTGGATTAGCTCTATTGAAAATGTATTATATAAAGTTCTTCCTGAGCTTAGTACAACACCATTATTGTAAACGCAATATAATCTGTCTGTATGTTGTTTAAGCGGCATTTAGAAGCTGGGCACATTACTAAGATCGGTTTTCAAATTCTGGGTATACTGATAAGCGACGTTTCGGCCTAGATTCTAAGACCGTTTTCAAGCAATGATTACAAATCTCTACAGAATATATGGCTTTATATAGCCAGAGTGATATGTCATTATAAAATAACATATATTAATATATGCAATATACAGGTCGATAATCTGTTAACCGAGTTTTGTAAGCTCTCAGAAGATATAAATTTATTATTAGGCCTACTTATGCTAGATACAGTCTCGTCTCTCCACAGCCACACCTACATAACATATATCAGACAAATTTACTGTAAAGAGTAAAAAAGGATTTTCTCACTGTCGCAATTAATGACATATGGAAATATCCATATTCTTACATGTGCAACCGTCTACACAACCAGATACAATAAAAGTTAGACGTATGTCTAGTATGTTCTGGTCCAAATTGATACCGTTAATCTTCTTATGGCCTTCAATTAATAAGTACCAGGAAATATTCTCTGAGAATAAAACTATGATGGTCAGAGTTTAAGGAAAAGTTGAACCCAGTTCTATTCCATTACTCACCACTTCTCACAAGATTACATCTAATTAAATGAAAAGTGTCTACCAGACATAGACCTGCTTATAAGACACCCTTCCAATGGCTATTTTAGTATACGTCGAACGTCATCACGTGCATTGCAGAAGATATTCTGACATCACGATATTCTCCACCTTTATTATCATGAAACGGGTTTTTGAAACGCCACGTCCAGCTAGTCCATTACCTGTAAGGCGGTTGGTTGGTGGAAGGTTCCTGTGCCCTGGTGGCCTCTGAGTTAAGGGGCCCTTGGAATCGATTTCTTGTGGTGTCCTCTTTTTCGCTCTCTTAATGTCCTACGGCTTCTTGTGTTTTGCCAGTGTCGTTTAAGGTGGTTTCTTTCAACCATTGGGCCGATTTGCCGTCATATGAGTGAAATAAACTTGAGTATGGCGTTAAAACCTCAACAAACAACCGAAACAAACAAACCTGTAAGAAAGAGGGCTTACTTCACAGTTAGCAGGTATATTCGATATGAAGTGTATGCTGTCAAGACATACTGCACAGGGGAACAGAAAAATCTCTTACAGTTTCATGAATTAATACAAATATTGTCCTTACTAGGCATATTAAGGTTTTGTCTACCGCCATTTCCATCGTGATATCTCCGGGATATAAACCATAAGCCACAATATTCATACTAAGCTTCAGGAAACCGTTTTCTACCAATGTAGTTAAGGGTGGTTTGCTTCGTCCATTGGGCTGACACGCCGTCTGCTCAGTGAAATAACCCACATTTTTGGCGCAAAACCCCACTTGGTTTGTCGCAGCTGTTAGACGCCGAGTAACACTTCCGATCCGGTTTGTCCCATCGATACACTACCGACTTCCTATATGTCACATTGGGATACTAACAACTCGCTCTGTCACAGGCAGTCACTACCGACACCGCTTATCCCACCGTTACACAACCGACTTCTTCCGTCCAATCGATACACTACCGACTCCCTCTGTCCCACCAGCACACTACCGATTCGCTCTGTCACATTGATTCAATACTCTCATATCCGTGAAATAGCCTTTAGCTTTGAACACCTTTACTTTTTTTGTTATTGGTTACCATTATTATAACACATATACAATTAGTTCTCACAAATATGAAACATCCTTCGCAAACAAATATTATCCAAATTAACTTTATTTGAATAGAAGATATCCATTACAATAAAGCAAAACATATATTTAACTTTAAAATATTTGAGAAATAGAAAAATGTTGGTAAATCCATAGATTGTTTATAAGGTTCTGTTCATAATGAGGCTTTTGACTCTAAACAAAGACAAAAGGACCAGTTTCCGCGAATCGATAGATTGGACTACTTAAATCGAAAAATAACACAAGTTTGTTGATCAAGGTACTTCATTTCACTACACGGCACTTTTGACCAACGTTATGCAGAAAGGGCCCTAGTGGCAATCAATTCAGGTTCACCGAAATATGAAAATCTGAAGAAAAGTTGGTTCTTTGATAAAAGTCTTTTTGCCTTGCTTGCTACATATCATTTTAGTAACTTTGACACATTTTAATATTAAACCATGATATTTAGGTAAAAGTAACTTGAAAACTCCACAGCGGAGTTAAGTTGCATTACCCAGTGGCCCCTGAGGCTTGACTATAACTTGATATATACCGAGGTGAGTTTATACCATGTGGTAGGCATTCTACGCTGGATTTTCATCATCAGAAAAACATTAAACCCCAACTTACAAGTGCATCCTTTCAATTAATAAGTTTCTAATTCTACTTACTCTTCACAACGACATCACATAAACCATATAGAAATGCCGCCATATTGACTTCAATCCGACTTTTGGTAAGCTCATACATAAGTGAAAGACGTGGCTTGAAACGGTCGTGATATTAGGAAACAGGTCTGTCAGGCAACATACACAGAACTATGGATTACAATTTCCGTGCTGATTTCCAGACTAGAATTTTAAATCCTTAGATATGTGTCCATTTTCAACGATAACCGGTTTCTATTATCACTCGAAGTAAATACAACATGTAAGGTGATGTTGTAAATAAAGCTCAACATCAAAACGTTATAAAGAACTAATCTAATAAAATAGTCAAACATTGTTGCTAACCTATTATAGACTGAACAAGCCGTTCGAACAGATATACTGTTTACACATATAAAAAATGTCAGTGAAAATAACATATAATTTAGGGTTGTAATGAAATGTCCACACAATAAACGCATACTCGACTCATTGACATTGTATAAAACGCACGATTTAGGAAGGTATATGTTATTATAGAAATAGTGTTGCACTTCTTCAGTCCTTTGGTGCCAGGAATATTTGATAAACACCAGGCAGAGGCTCACTTCCGCTCGACGTATTCAGTCGGCTTATCGACAGGACGTACATGCTCATTTTCCACATTCGTCTCAGACGACTTTACAGGACATACGTTTATGAATAAATTTGAAGTGGAGGGGATATAGATGGATTTTAAAACCAACATTAATGTATTGGGCGCGAAGAATTGTCTTTTGTTTTGGAGAGATTGAGCTGTAATTTAACTCTTCCTCTGCACGATGTCACCTTCTACGTCAATTCCAATAATCTGAGATTCGTCGGCGTTTAGTTTGATTTCACAGCGACCTATGTCCTTAAGAGGGTCCTTCTTTTTCTTGCAGTCTTCTAGGACCACATTCTTGGGATCATCGTCATCAGCTTGTATGATAATTCTCAATGATGTGTCGTTGATAAACATATGTTGATGGACGACTTTATATTCTTTATAATCTGAAAACATAAAACAAAGGTCAATGCGATTTGAAATATATTGGCTTACTATTTCCGTCAATTTATAAGTCATTGCCTGTACCAGAATCTTAGGAGCGGAAATACCAGAACAGAATCGCCTGGTTGTATGGAGGCTGATTGCGGCCATGTATGTTTTCCTCATTAGCGGGGTCAATAAGATCGTCAAACCATTGTAATCTCGACCATAAAAGGGCCTGTAAGTTACGTCATATGATGCAATATATTTCGCGAGATTTATTGCAGTTGCGGATACATGCTACTTTTGATTAAGTTAAAACTTCACAAAGGAAATTCCTCCCGTGGACCTAGGTATAAAAGGGAAGTTTTCCGATGGCTGCCGAGTTTCCGATTTGGTTTTTACGAGGTTTCTTCCCGGTTTTCCACCATACACCATCAACGCAAAGTCGTCATATAAGTGATACAATCTTGTGTACGACGTTAAACACCAATCAAACAAACAAACAACAAGCACAAGGGAAGTTAAAGAGACGACAGTTGCTCTGTCCGATCTTATAACTGCGCCAAAGCAATAGAAAATACAGTTATGAAAGACCGCTATTCCAAACATTCGGCTACAGTTTCAAGGATTCACCCGGAAGTCGAGTACAAGCGAACGAGAATTACATGCCCTATACCCTCATCAAAGTAACCCAAGAGAGATGTCAGATTATGCATTTTATAATCTCTCACTTTTCGCCACTTGCGGACTTTCAGGGTTCGCCAACGGCGAGATCCTATTCGCTTTCACCCGCGAATTTGACGCTAGCGAGAAAGTCGAGCTGGTGGTGTCGTGGTGATACTGTTGACCCAACCATGTCGCAAATGTACACAGACCCACCAACGTTTTGGGTTCTGGATTCTGCCTTAGTTACCCTGTTTAAGAGCACAATTATCTCATCTCTATACTGAAATATTCATATTTTTTGTGTCGATTAGCAAATGACCGTTAACTGTATTTTCTTTTTTTGGGGGGTAACACTTACTGACACTGAACAGATTCCAGTCCAGAAAAGTGGGTTCGTTTCCAGCAACGGTCTCAGTCTACAGAGTTTTCTGAACTAGAATCTGTTCAGTATCAGAGAGTGTTATTCCAACCACGTAACAAGACGAAAATACTGACAATTCTATGCTATTATTAAGTCCTTTTCTGTAAAAAAATAAAAAAAATGGGAGTATTGGTTTAACCTTAGTTATGGACCCACCGTACTAATATTGCGGCCATCAGAACAAAGGCCACAATTCTGCTGGGTGTCTACAGAAGAAATGCTTCACCTTCGACCTTTACAACTTTTGCCCAAAGAATTACATTCTAAACTGTTGTATATTTGTAAGTCACCGTACACCGCGCTCCATAAATATTATTTATGCGTGCATAGAATTTTTGTGGGTATACACATTTTTAAAGCCCACGCATTTTATGTGACCCACACAGAGGAATATTCTTTTTGTAGAGAAATGTGCGAATGCTGCCCAATACTTTTACTTGTATATTTATATGATCTCCGTGAAGGTCAGAATTAGCTCAGATGTTTTCATTTCGCCATGTAGACAGGTGGGCTTAATTAGGACAGATGTATAGCTGGTACCACGCATGCGTTTTGTTTCATCTAGCCCATAGTGACTTATACGTAGAAAGCGAAAGGTATGAACTTCGTTAATCCGGTACGCTTTCTGCCGTGCTTATCTATGGAGCATTATACAGCTGTCTTTAAGGTGTAAGTACAGAAAAGACTAAATGCAGTCTGATTACCCATGAAACGATACACTCTGTCACTTAATAGTTTAAATGGACATACAGCCCACATTAGAGATAATCCTAAATCCAGACAACAACAGAAATAAAGCACTCCATATTATTCCTAGGTTTGTCATTCCTAAGTTAAACAAAGTGTTGTTTTTTAGTCATTTTTTTGTGTGTGTAATTTTTAAATAGCCCAATAGTGCGAGTTATGAAATAAAAGTGGTGAAATATGTATAACGTATTGTCCTGGTGCGAATAGCCACCCTTGGCTGCACGCACCATTAAACCTAACACAAACAAATATGGCTATGTAGTATACTCTCAACAAGTGGACCCGTAAACCGTATGTTAAAAATAAAAATAGGCTGGTGCCAATGAAATATTTCAATAATATGGCACAAAAACTATATTCATCAGCAATCAGCAATACCAACAAATATTTACGCATAACTAAATAAGTTTAACTTTCATCAACTAAACAGACAACGGTGAGAATCTACCACTTTCGTATAAGAAAGTACTATTGTCAGAGTTAACCTTTAAAGAGCTAATGGGGATCATAGGATAAATTTGATTACAAGGAAAGACTGGAAATTCACTTTCCTTTACTGCGTGTCAATATATAAGACACACAGTGAAAATAGGACAGATTGCATTACTGCGAAGAGAGAGTGTGAATCCTGGGATTCATTCTGTATCTTCATTAATTAAATCTATCAAGCTGTTCATACAAAAATTTAGTTAAAACTGTTTTGGTCGTCGATCTTTATAAAGTTCATCTGAAATCTTGATGTTCCAAGAATCTTTATTCGCGCCACAACAGATCTGACGGTTGCATGTGAAGATATTTCGCATTGTTTTCAGACAAGCCCTTGTTTGACTTTTGAGGTAGACGTTTAGTTTGTTTTATGGCTTCACTAATAAGCTATCTTGACGCTGAGATCTCTTGTTACGTAAAGTGGACAAATTAACCAAATAAACCGATTTGTTGAGTAAAAGAGGTGCCAGGGCTATCACTAGGAAAGCGGGAGGCAAAAGGCGCGCCCAAAAAACAAAATTCCACGGCAAAATGGCAAGGTTGGATCATGCTGCTATTTTGGCAGCTGCCGCCAATTCTCACGTAGCTATTTCGAGAGGGGCAAGAAAATAAAGCAATTTGTTGTTTGTGTTTTATGCTATTTTTGCTCTCGCTTTCGCAGTCGTTAGTAAAATAGGCGAAAGACAAATTGAAAGTACAAAGTCAATAATCTTTAAATGTCCTGTTTACATTGGCAGAAGCTCTGAAACCTCAGAGTTTTCCGATAAAGATCTAATATGGACGGTTATAACACTGGTAGATCTTAGTGGAATGCTTTTCGAAGAATACGGACTTCGTGCAAATTTCTTCAGCATCCACTTAAAAACAAACCATAGATTTTTGTATGCCTGCCAGACGCCGCATATTATAAGGCCAACTGTTGAATGAAATTTCATTGATTCTTACCGGACTTGGCCGAAGCAGCAATCGTAGCCCATTTCGCCCCATTTAAGCTATCCATTAAATCCGCCATCTTGGCTCAATTCAAGTAAATACCTGGAAATATATATTGAAAATGCACGTTAAATGTGTAGTTATGCGGTCAACAAATTTCGGATTTAAATATAAATAGTTCAGTTCACTGAAAATTCCACACACTGTGGATGACATTTAAATCAGGAATAGTTTTTTGCGCTGCGTCCTTTTTTCCTTGCTGTTATATTTGTAAGTGACTGATACAACTATACAACTACGCTAGTACAGCGTTGGTGGCCTAGGATGACAGCTGTATTACCTAAAGATTATTTTTCATAATAGGCCACATGGCATCTGTGTTTGTGGTTCGGAAAAATATTTAAGCCATGTGTTTTGGACTGACGATAACAGCTTCTTAGATGTGTGCCCAAACTCTGAAACCTTCGAACATAGGCACGGAAAACAAGAGCAACTATAAAAGTAGCTCGAGACGAAACAAATGTCGACATCAAGTCTAAATCCAAGGAAACAAAAATTACTTAATTTAAGATCACGAGCTTCCCGAAAGTCTAATTATACCTATATCTTTGATCAAGGAAGTGCTTGGGCAATATGGAAATATGTACGTAAGTTAATCTAGAGTAGAAAGTTAATATCCAGATATTTACAAATTAAATCAATTCTACATTAAGAAATGTTAGATAATAAGAAATGATATTCAAACAACATATCAAATGGGTTGAGAGATCCCAAGAAGTAGGAAGACCGTCGACTATTAAATAGCCCTCTGTCTAAGGGCAGAATGTTTTAACCAGCCATACTAAGCACTTTAAGTACATTATTTTTCCAACAAAGCAGAACACTTGGCATCCAATGGTTGGGTTAGCATGGCTATTTACTATTGGAGTAAATCGCAATCATATAAGTGAAACATCTGTGACCAAAGAGTTAATCGATTCAATCGGTGATTAATTAATAACACTGGTAACTAAAATGCAGGCTAAATATAAATTGGTTACAGTAGTTCTACCAAAGGCCACCTAATCTAAGAATCAATAGCTTAACTTGGGAAAAACGATCAAATCGCGTTATACGCTTAACACAACAGGTTATTTTACACCCACGGTAATTGGATAGGTTATTAAATAGAGATAATAAAACAATAACTGATGGATAAACAAAGTAAGGACAATACCTGTTATTCGATGATGATAGAGGGGAATTATCGGTAATAGGCCTCAACACCTTATCACAGAGCTCAGACTCTCACAGATCTCACACGCCTATTTCCTGATAAATGGAACCGTAGCCTAAACAACACCCTCAA
This sequence comes from Katharina tunicata, assembly GCA_032466195.1. Taxonomy (NCBI): domain Eukaryota; kingdom Metazoa; phylum Mollusca; class Polyplacophora; order Chitonida; family Mopaliidae; genus Katharina; species Katharina tunicata. Next base: position 3,179 of record JAVFBZ010010426.1, on the reverse strand, counting down.
CCTGGACGAGTGCGGATAGAACTGAAGTTTCTTCTCGAAGAACAAAGCCGCAGAACAAGGACGACTATACAGACCACATGGTTTTCTACGAGAGGCGGCTCATGTTTCAGTCTACGAGCTGCATGACAGCACCCTCACAAAATAGTACGATGGATGCAGAAAAATATAGCCCACCGGTAAACTAAACCATCAGGCGATAGACGGTTAAAGAGGTCTGGGAACGTCTTTCTTACTGAAGATTCTGAGCGGAGAAATATTAATAGACTACTCCCTATCTCTCTCGTACTAGGTTATACCAGCATTAAGATGCAGTGTGCAGGACGAATTCGAACTTTTAGTAGAAAACCCACTTCGTGAAGTTATACACGTGATTCATAAATGAAAATGCTTTAATACGGACTTGTGTATCGATTGTTGAGGGAAAAATACACCCTAACGTAGTATAGGTATATCTAGATATATCCGAGCTGTTAAGTTTGAGTTCAAACTCGTACCGAGTTGACTGAAAACGATGCTTCTATTCTATTTGTGAAATATTTTGGACACGGTTATTAAAACTAACATGGACCGTCGGATATTTAATGGCTCTGTCTGATTGTAGGAACAGTCAGGTGAAAAGTTGCGTTTAGTATAATAAAATAGGTCACATGCTCATTATATTAACATTTAAAATACTATGAGAAGAAAACAGGTATTAGTGTTTTCGTTTTTTGGGATAACATTCTATGATACTGAACAAATTCTAGTTCAGAAAATTGTGCAGGCTGAGACCCTTGCGGGAATCGAACCCCCGACCCTCCGAGTCAGACGCCGAATCGCCAGCAGTAAATGCCGACCGCCTAGACCAAAAACAGTTAAATGTAACAAATGTTTGTAGATATACCAGAATGTCTCAGTATTTCGATTTCAACCCCTACAGATGAGTAGGAAAGGCTGGAATAAAGTAAAATTTATGTTAGAGACAGAAGCAACTCATACATGCAATAATTTACCAAGCACCAGTCTATCTTAGCATGTAATACATATGCCTTATGCTCGGTCGTTACTTTATTACGTGCAGTTATTTGTCCTGCCTTTGATCTATGTTTCCTCTCTGACTTTAACATCTGTGAGCCCATGGAGTAGTTAAGGCAGCAGTATTTGTGATTTGAAGCAGCGTCACGGCTGTTTGCCTGCGAATGAACCGAGACTCCATCTAGCTTAATCGGTGTACATTACGTTACTTGGGTTTCACTGGTAAACTGTTTGGCGGATATGGAGTACTTTACGTATCTTTTTTAGTCTATACATGTTTAAAAACAACGAAAGGTTCTGACTAAATGCACAGACACTTTTTTGTTATTGTCCAAGGCTGGTATTTCGCCCTTTTTTCATGATAACAATAAATTGTTCTCAAAATTACTCGTCACTTCGATGCTAAACAAAACCTTGTTGACATCGATATAATTAAAACAGGAACATTTCACAGATCGTGGTACCGTGAGCAAATCCAGGAGACGGGATTGCTCCTGTTACGATTCCGTTCTAATTTTCTTCAACATCTTGGTGAATATTTCCATTGAATAATTAAATAATTACGAGGACAAGTCGCTCAGGCCAGGTGGAGACATTTTGAAAATGATTTACTTAAGTTGATTATATCAGATAATATACATGGTACGTCCCATACGTTTCTACCAAGTTTTCCTAGTATGAACAATATCTCGTATGCGAGAACAAATGTTGTGACACTATTCCCAGTCAGGATTGTAGCACTGTATAGGTCAATCTTTGAACCCCCAAATCAGGCGGAAAACATGTCCCCACAAGGGTTCAGAGAGCTGTAGGCTTCTCTTCATACATCGATCTCGAGTGATCAGATTTATCCTGGCTTCAAGCTACTGTTTTTTTTATATAGGTATAACATCAAATGGAAAGTTAAAAAGGTAGCCAACTGTCCCGTACAGACAAATGACTGCACCCTTAAACAAGAAAATCCATTCTGATAGACCAATATTCAAAACGTACCGCCTGAGTTTCAAGAATGTACTCGGAATAAGAACCGAACGAGGCTTTCCGAGCGCTTAATCCAGAGGAATTGTTTTCCAATAAGATCGAATAGTTTTGGATAATCTCACGATAAAAGCTTTCGCCAATTTAATATTTCATTTTAAGGTAATTTTTTTCTAATTTTCTTTTTTTGAACTTCAGAATTTCAGACTAATGGATGTAGTCATGTACTTATATCCCGGAATGTAATTAGTTAAAATGACCTTACAGCAAATTTCTTCCCTAAGTGACATAACGATGGCAAATCAAATATTGAAAATTGTAATCAAGTGTTTTTTAAAATACTCAGGATTCTGACCTTCAGAACATCGTTGATTTAAAGCATATTTTTAGTGCAATAAACAGCAAATGTTCTCAGTAGTTGTTAGTCTGCTACGTCTCCGCGGCTTGAGAAGAAAATTTGTAGAGACGACGTTCCATAACACTCTATATTTGGCTATCGCTATGCAATGAGCGTGAGAATAGTATACCTAATTTCGTAAGACTGTCATCCCGTATTATCGTGACGTATGATTTGTAAATCGCATCGACCGTTCAAAATAAACATTGGCGTTTTGTTTAATAGTTAAATCAACTGTTAATAGGACCAGTAAGTCACGTCATGTGATGAGAGATTTCACGGGATCCCTTCCAGTTCCCGGTAGATGCTACTTTTTTTTAAATTCAGATATAACATCACGCGGGAAGTGTCCCATCCTGTCCTAAAACTAAACAAAACGCATCAGGAAAACCATTGTAAAAGACCACTAATCAAAACACAGCGCCACTGTTTCGCGGATGTACCCCGAAGTAAAGAAGTAGCAAACGAGACTTGCAGCCTATATCACACGAATCTGCAGTTGAAATAGGGGGCTGCAGTGGGAGAATTTCGATTATTGTGTAGCAGCATTTCATCTTTTTTTCATCTTTCATTTCATCTTCATCATTACAAAGCCAACAAGAGTTCAGTCCACTTCAGCTACCCTCATTGATAACATCTTCACAAACTACCATACTAACCACGTACTCTCTGGAATAGTTCTCACTGATATCACAGATCATTTCCCCATTTTTCATATCATTAGAACAAAAAACATCAACCAAAAAGTAACTAAAAACATCAGTTATCGAAAATACACTACAGCTGAAAA
>JAVFBZ010010395.1:0-12067 GCA_032466195.1 Katharina tunicata | reverse complement strand
TTTAGTTTATGCACAAACTTCAAAGTTGGTTAAAATCAAGGCAATCTGAATTTGTTGAAAAACGCTTATTTTGGGTGCGTATGTGACTTTAAACTATTTCAAATTTCATGTCTGTGATATATGAAAAAATTGTATCGAGATATTTCCTCCAAGTTATCTGCCTCTCTCCAGAATCTCTCTCCCATCTTGTAGTTTGTAGCTAGGACAATCATTTTTGCGAATGACCTTGATTGTGCAAACAAGGTCAAATCAAGACAAGCTGATTGGTTTGCGAGTTCGGGGGGATTATGGGAATATAACAAATCCGACGAAAGTTGACAATGTAAAAAAATATAATGCAAGAAAGCATTCCGTAATTCATTTAATGGACGAATGAGCGGAGAAAACAAAATTTAATAAAAAATACGATATTCAGTGTATTCGATTTACTACATGCTATCAAGGAAAAGTTTTAAAAATTAACAATCTCAAAAGGTTTGAAAATATCATACTTAAGTGTTAATTTTTTTGGTAGTAATCCTGAATTCGTCTCGGACATTTTTTATTTCAAACGCGTCATGTAAATGTGCTTAACTTTAGTATGTTATCCAATCGGCAAAACCTCGCGTGATTCCTCGTTATTCCACTGTCATCACTTAGCTTGGCCGTGTATGAATATGTATAAAAATGTTACATTTTGTTCGCCGGAAGACAATGAACACGTAAGAAAATATAGGGTATCAAGCGAATTTCATATGGCTTAAGATGCACAATATTTAGTTTCGGAGTAAATTACGTTCTGAATGTAAAACAAATGGAAACTGTGGAATCTGTCTATACATTGGCAGTTTGACCCATAGGCTGTAAAAAAGTTCCGACCAAATTGGCGATGATCGTATCACGTCCGAGATGATGTGCACAGTACATTCGATGGCTTCCGAGTATTGGGTCATGGGAAAGGCAATTAGTTTTCCAGGGTTGCCTTATTTATGTCAATGAAAAATAAAAATTTAATATATACGCACATATTAAGCTCTTGCCTCTTGATATTATTTTGTACCTGTTTGTTCACTTCTTAAATTGACAAATCAACAGTAGCGGGTGTTTGGCGTGTGCTTCTGTGCCCAGGTGTTCTTTAAGCTAAGCCGCATCCTTTTTTCCCAAAAAGTGGGGTAAGAGACAAATCACCCTGTCACCCTGCTATAAGCAGGGTGTGATTTAGAATTGAACAAAATATATAAATCCTTAAACAAATATACGATTAGCTACTGTAAAAATGTGAAAATAATACTGTCAACCAGACAGTTAGTTACACAGGCTGGATGGCCATTCAATATATAAAAGGTGAAGTCTTGGTGTAGGAGAAGATTCGACTAAGTTTAAATTGGCCCTATTGTTTGTTACATAAAGTGTTAGTAACGATGGTTTCCTTCCCCAGTCAAGCGATGTGCTTAAATAAAGTACAAGGAAAGGTAGCATTTCGGTGATTTTTTTTATTCCACCTAATCAATATTTATGATATTTATAATTCATGAATTTATTTGTATAATTGATGTCGAGATTTGTACAACGGTCGATTGATGGATATAAATCTATTCTGCTCTTTCTTTCAAAATGAAGTCTAAAAGTCTTGTTCGAAAAGTGACAATAAATGTGTTATTTCATTGACGCTGGCATTGTACTCTGGATACAATAGTCAGACGTAATCAAAAACGGAATTCCTAGTTCAAGATGACTCGAGCGAACCGAGTGATTATTTACCCTATTATTTGCCAAAACATAAAGCTTATATATCGCTCACAAATAGGTAGAGACAAACTCTAGCATTTGTCATCTATTTTATTGTGAAATAAGACTATAGAGCGTGTAATTCGATATTCACTGTGTTATGAAACAGATGTTTTTTTTTAAATCTGTGTATCTCGCATGTACGACCATCGAGAAAACACATGGCTTGGTAACGCGGAAGGCATTGGAAACTTTGTGGCGAAGGCTTGGAAAGTAGCTCAATTTTATTTTCATTAAACTAGCAACACACGACGTCTCTTATTTAAACAAGAATTTAAGAATTTAAAGACATATGTTTTCAAAACTCAGTAATTAATGGAAGAAATCAACAAAGTAAATTGTAGTAATGGCGTACTTTCATCTATTTATCGAGACTATTTCATTGTGTTGCTTGATTTAAAATAGATCCACTGCATCTGGGTGAATATTGGTGTTATTTTGAGTTAAACTAATCATTTTTGTAACAAAAGCGTCACGTAGTTCCTTTTATAATGAAAGAGAGTCTACACACTCAACCCGAAACTCTTTGTGTTCAATGTTTAGTTAATCAGGTAAACCCGAACTGTCTGTCCTGGGACATGTTTCACTTCATACAGCGATCCGTTCATTATTGGATATCTTCAACTGTGATTGTGCCCTGGTGCTCTATGGGCTAAGGGACACAGGATTCCGATTTGTTGCGATGTCCTGTTTTGTTTTGTAAATGTTTTGTAAATGTTTTATCCTGTCTTGCCTGTTGCCAGCGTCGTTAATGGTGGTTCCATTCGCCGATTGGGCTGGCACGCCGTCATATAAGTGAAACAACCTTGAGTACGGCGTAAAACCCCTATCAAACAAACAAACAAATCAAAAACTATTTCTACTTCCAGGATGATGTGCAGACATTGTGTGAACCGAGGGTTTAATAAACACATTCACTGAGCAGACGGCTTTGTGTCCGATGTCGACTAAAGTTGAATAATGCGGGAAGCCTGTCAAGCATCAGCGTATTGAGTTTTGCATGAAGACGAACATTAAGTTTGTGATATTATTAGACTGGCCCTTTCTTATAAAAAGACATACAAGGCCGTAGTCCATGCTCCAGCCTCGTGTCGGTCAAATGGAGGAAATTGAAGATCGTCAATTCTGGAATCTGATTTCATTTTACCTTAACGGAAGTGACGAAGCTGATATACGAGCTCGCTTGAGCTCAGTATTAAACATGGAAACCGACGAAGTGACAGTGACAGATCTCATTGAAAGACTTGCATGTCACTTTGACACAAACTGTACGAAAACAATAGCTTCCAGTGTTCACGTTCCGGCTGTTTTACAACACACTGTTAACTTTATGAAGACATTCTATCTTCCAGTAATTCTATTTTTCGGTATATCCGGAAATGTCGTCACACTCGTCGTGTTTACTCGCATGCGCCTCATAGTTCCTGATCATTTCCTGTCGGCCATATCCTTAGTGGATTTGGGGTTCTTGATGAGCCTTCTCACAGTTTGGTTGGATAATTTTAAAGCCGGAATTAATACGTCTGAAGGTTTCTGCCAGCTAATTGTATACGTGAGCTATGTTTGTACTCATCTCTCAGTGTGGTATTTAACAGCTTTTAGTGTGGAACGATTTCTAGTAGTGTGTGTATCCTCGTGTCGACAACAGCAAATGTGCTCTCAGACTAGTGCTAAAGTCACCGTGTACGTTTTAGCCATTTCGGCAGGAGTTATCTACCTTTATTTAACATGGACGTCCGGTGTGGTGGCTGGTTATGACGGCCATGTTTGTTCTCCTCTGCCCCAATTTGTCTCTGTTCTAAGCACTGTAACTCAGATTGGAACATTGGCGTGTCTGATGGTTCCATATGTGCTTATCTGTGTGTTGAACGTGTTCATTCTGCGTGGTCTATTAAGGCAGATAAAAACTGTTACGAACACCAGCCGAGAAGAGGATTTTGTCGATGGAGCCAGTCTTGATGCTCGAAACCGAACAATGTATCAGATGCGTGTCTCGAGGCTTTGTGTTGTGTTGTCCTTTATCTCCGTTGTGCTAACCATTCCTTGTCATTCTCTTAGACTGAAAGCCATGTTTTTGTCTTCGTCAACCAGCACTCTTTTGCGATTTTCCCAAATTGATTTTCTCTGGCAAGAGATTTTTCAGTATGCATTCTATACAAAAGCTTCTATCAATATTCTTTTGTATTTCGTGCTAGTCAGATCATTTCGCAAAGCATTAAAGTCGCTTCTGTTGAGATGTAAACATGCTGACCTCCCTTGTTTATCTCAAAGAGTGAACCTGGATTCGTCATTAGCAATGGAGTGTTATCAATCTGTAGCTGAATTGGACTCCATTGTCTCGTCTACAGAAATTCAAGAAACTGAATTAAATCCCTCTACGTAGTCTAATGGTCAATCAGCATGTATCAGCAGATTGTCTGTGTATTTCGATAGCGGTGGTTGGACGGGAGCTTCCTGTGCCATTATGCTCTCTGAGCTAAGGGGCATCAATGAGCCGATCTGTCGTGGTGTCCTTTTTGAGTCCTGTCCTTTTCCTGTGGCGTACTTGTTTGTTACCAGTGTTGTTGAGGGTAGTTTCAGTTCCTACACCCTTTGGGCTGGTACGCAGTCATATGAGTTAAATAACTCAAATCAACGGCGTAAAACCCCAGTCAATCAATCATTCAATGTATTGCGATATGGCTTTCATTTGCGTGGCCCTTTAGAGAAGTTGATCCTTAAATGACAAATGATAATTTGTTCAAATCCGCATGCTAGTTCAAATGACCTTGACCTGACTAGTCCATTCTGTAAAAACATAACACTGTATGTACGACATTTTATGCGATTCTAATAGAAATAGAACGATTCCACCAAGCACTGCCCTCCTTTATACTTTAACTAACTTTAACAAGATAAGGGCACATTTAATTAAAGTGGAGGACATATATTTTGGAAAATGGCACAAACGGTGTACATGGTGATGTTTATTTCATTTAAGGACTATGAACGTTTACTAGTTATCTATTTGCACCATTCCAAATTCCTCTCACGAAAAAATATCGAATTATACTAGAACTGTATTCACCTTATTAAGTTGAGTGCTGTGTTAGTGTGCCCATTGCTAAACTATATTTTGTGGTCCTCAATACCTTGAAGAAACTACCTTAAAGTCACATACGCACTCAAAATTTCAACTAATTCCCTTTGCCTTGATGTTTACAAAATTTGATGTTTGTTTAAAAATTAAAACAGGCACGTTAAAATAAAAATTATTCATTGGGTTCTAAGCTTGTACGAACTAGGAGAAATCAAGCAGTTTTTCGAATTTAACGTAAAGTCGGCTGGCCATATTTGCTCAGAATGGCTTTGATCCAGCCGCAGTGAATGACCTTGGTTGTAACGAGCCAACATTTTGAACCTTGTAAGGGGTGTGGCTTACACGGTTGACTAGGAGTGACATCGGTACATCAAAGTGTGTCCGACCTGTGACAGCAGATTGACACATTTCCAATTAAAAACTCTTGTAGAATTTTCAGATTTTTTTAACTTTTACCAGGCTTTTAAGCTACCTTTACCTTCAAATCTGGAGGTAGAATTAACGGAATACCTCTAACTTTTACTTTTTGATGAAAATATATATAATTTATGTGATTATGTGAAAACCCAAAATACAGAATATTTGGGTGCGTATGTGACTTTAAAATATATTTATTACTTCTCAAGTCCATGGTGGGGATATGTTTCCTTAAAGATGATCGATATTTTGTCGCGATACTTTTTGTATTGGGAAAATATTGCTGTTATAACATGAACAATATTCCTCGAAGCATAGGTGGGTTATAAATTGCATGATATTGCAAGGCGAAATCTTTCATATTTGATTTTTATTTATTTCGTGTTTAACGTCGTAGTCAAGGACATTTAATTTATATGATGATTTTTTCGTTAGACGGTGAAGCCGGAAATAAATCTCGTAAAAAGCTCTCCGCGATCACCGCATCCACTGGAAAATATTCCTTATGTACTTAAAGGAACATAAGCACTCACAATTAGTGTTTTACAACAAATTCTGATTGCCTTGATTTTAAACAACTTTGAAGTTTGTGCATAAACCAAAACAATTACTTTGAAATGAAAATTATTAAGTTGGTTCAAGGCTAGTAATAGCCCAGAGAAATCATGCAATAATTCGAATTCAGCGCAAGGAAGGCCGGCCATTTTTCCTCGTATGCCTCAAGTAAAGCTTTTGATTTCGCCGGGTTCATGAACCTATATGAAATGAGTAAAGATTTTGAATTGTGGATGGGGGCGGGGCTAATTAACGTTTGACTTGGTGTAGCGTCGGTACATCTTAGGGCGGTTCAGTTATGACAGCTGATTGACACATCCACATAGTAATATTCTGACAGAAAATTAAGTTTTTAGTTCTTTAGTTATTATAAAACTCTCCTTCAACCTTTAAGTTTGATGTTGGAATTATTGGAAAGCCTCTAACTTGTAATTCTTGAGAAAAATAAAAAATTTTCATGGGATTCTGTGATAGTGCAAAATTCAGAACTTGTGAGTGCGTATGTTACTTTAAGGTCGACAGGGGAATCTAATTTACATTCACTATATGTAGTTAGTATGCTTTGGCAATGTGTTAATATTTCCAGTGCAATAAATGCCTTTAAAATTTGAGTTAGACGTCAATTTATATTTAAAACTTTGTTTGCTTTTTATGCATAGTTTTCCATTATAGTTTTAATGTTTTAATGACAGAGTCTTGTTTACATATATTTGATGATGCAGGGTAATGAATGCTGGACCCAAAAAAAACCCATCCAAACGGAGCCTTTGTGAGGCTCGTCTATATATGTACCACAGGCAGTAGTTTATAATAACGATTAATTTGGTTTTAATCTTTTAGTCGCTCAAGATAACATGTATACAATATAAAACGCATACATTTGTAAAATCTGACTGAATCGGAGAAATAAACAAGATATAAAGGATTTTAAAATCTTTGGAGATGAATATGAATATAATCATATACCGGTTGGTTTGTGAGGTGGTAGCCCGTGATCATCTAATGACGGCCTTTCGAATCGTCGCTTGAGAAGAAATAAAGAAGTTGTTATCCATAAAGCCCTAATTTCGTATGCTTTGTCGGCTTCTAAATGCCTCTGAAAGATGATATGAAGTTTTTGAATAGATCTCTCATTGAGAGAGTTATAAGCATTCCTCATTCGGCACAAGACAACATTACATAATTGATCGCCCTGGTAGTACCACAATGGAGGTTTGGTCACAGTAATTATCCGAGACAATTTTTGCCTTAAGTTCCGACTTGTCTTTGATAGTTTTTATATGTTCTGGCAAAGAATTCCAATCGCGCAGCGTATTTAGAAAAAAAAAACAATTTGCTTAATGCTGCAGTTCTGCACATAAATGTAGTTAGTCTAAGTATGGGTCTCTCCAGGTAAGGATTTCTGGCAGAGGCAGGAAAAGGTAATTTATTTTTTAAATTTAAATTTGTTTCGTCGTTAAGAATTGCAAGAAAAGCACATAGACGGTGGATATTACGGCGCTGTGGCAGAGTACATGTGGAAACCTGATTCCTCGTATAACAGAGAGGTGCTACAAGTTTTCGTCAGGCAAGTAATAATACGAAGACAATCTTTCTGTTGTGATTCCAAAGCATTGACTTGGTATTCGCTCAGATCGTCCCATACAATACCAGCCTACTCGAAGGAGGGCCTGATAATTTACGATTGAGGCGATATTTAATGTTACGAAATAGTGATACTTTTGTATGAGCATCCGTAATTAAAATATCAATTTATTTCCTCCAGTTACCATTTGTTAAAAGTAACTCCTAAGTATGGAAGCTCATTGCGGCCATCGAGTTCTCGGGTTCTTCACCCCGAGAACGCGATATTTAATTTGGATCTCGAGTTCTCGAGTTCTCGACCCCTAGAACGCGAGATTGTAGTTAGAGTCTCCAGTTCTCGGGTTCTCAACCCCGAGAACGCGAGAATGCAGTTAGAATCTCGAGTTCTCGGGTTCTCGACCCCGAGAACGCGAGATTGTAGTTAGAATCTCGAGTTCTCGGGTTCTCGACCCGAGAACGCGACATTTTAACTGGAATCTCGAGTTCTCGACGTTGAGAACTCGAGTTCCATATTAAATCCCTCTTTCTCGTGGTCGATAACCCGAGAACTCGATGGCCGCAATGAGCTTCCATAATTCAGCGCTCCGACCAAGACTACATGGACAACATATCACGCCCAATAGATTCAGAAATATCTGGATAGAGCAAATCTTCAGAGAGAGCGTAAAGACACGTATGGTCCGAAAAAAGTCTAATACTGTTGATTACATTGAAGATCATTAATATAGATAAGAAGAGCCTTGAGGAATCCCGTCGAATAGGTTCATGAAAACCAGGAAGCATTCTATAAATACTGAATACGTCGTTAGTCAAACGGTGGCTGTAGCGAAAAGAAAAAAAAATTGAATATGCAGTCTTTTCGAAATTTTTACAAACTATTTTATAAAGCCCACATATAAGGAATAGCTATATGTGCGAGCTAGTTTAATGCTATTGTTTAAAGGGTTTGGATACTGGTAATTGGCCCATTAAACAGAGTCTAAAGGCCAATTTATTGTACACGCGATGCATCACACAGGATCAAATTTAATATATATATATGGCTCAGATTGGATTCTTTGCTGCAAAATAGATAAGTAATGATCATTAATGGAGAAAAAAAACCCATGAGAATCAGTTTCAGTTGTTTTAACAAATGACATTTTAACATCTACACGCGTTGTTAAAGTTACATTAATAACGAAATCTGAAACTAACGGTATGACTGATTTGTTGAATTTTTACATAAATGAAAAATCTGTGAAACCAAAATACGTTGATTAAAAGTTGAATAATACATGGTTACTTGTAATTCAAGTTGACGCACAGAATGACTTGTGATATATACAGGGAATTTGTATTTATAATGTAATTGGAAACTATACTGGAAAAGAAGTAAACTTTACATAAATGGTCGATTATCGAGATAATTCCATGATTTAACAATGTAACAATTTTAGGATACATGATACAATGTAATACAACTATATTGTGTATCAACTGCAATCATAAATTTGATTAATTTATTTGATTGGTCTTTGAGTTGCCGGAAAACCGGACCGAAGCCTCGTAAACGAGCACCCCGTGAAGCCCGCAGCCACCGAAAACTTCCCTTTTATGCCTAAATTCGAAAGTAATCATAAAACAAATTCTGCTTCAAGGACAGGTATACTATAAAGTGACCATTTAATGAAGTGGCTCGTGGAACGTAAGGACCATCTCGTGCAGCTATATAATGTTTAATACGAACTAGGCACAATTTCAAACGGAGGGAAAGTAATTAAATACGAGCCGTGTACTAACTCAAATATAGTCAAAGTAGCACTAAGCAGATAACTGTATTGCAACAGGAGACAAGCTTTCGCAACAAGGTAATTGCTTCTTTAGGTTTTAGGGTTCTTCGGGTAAACAGAGCGGAATAAAGCCTATGTATCCAAGTCTCTCCATGTTATCTAAGTAACATTTGAAATAGGAGAAAACCTAGTGGCACTAAAGAGTTAATTTAAAAAAAAAGTATTTGATAGGCGTTTAATGTCGTACTAGAGGGTATACCACTTACATGACGACAATGCGTTGACGGTCTATGCAATGTGGAAAACAGGGAAGAAACTTCGTAAAAACCACCAACGATCTCCCCAACCACTGGAAAAATTCCCTTAGATACATACCTAAGGTCCACAGGGCCATTCGTACCTTTACCGGGTACAGTGAAGGGAACTCAACGGTCCTACGCTAAACGTTCGTTCACTCGGTGCTATTTGTTGTAACGACTTCAGGGGATTTCCCATATTTACAGTGTTTTGATTGGTCGATACTTGTCGAAAAAAATGTCGATCAATCAAAAAGTTTATAATTTGGGGAATCCCCTTAAGTCGTTACTACAAATCGCATCATGTGAATGCACCCACATAAAGCCAACTGAGTCACGTATTCTGTAACAAAAAGTTTGTTCATTTACATAAATCAACTTGATTCTGTCTTGTAATTTATATAAACGATACGTATAGCAAAAGAGTTTAAGCTAATTTTCGATCTTTGATGTTCAAAGTTCCTCGTGATGTGTATAAAAATTAAAATGGCACAGTTTTAGGTTCGGGTGATTTATCTGAAGGTCTATTGAGGCTTTGGATAGACGAGGCTTATTTGGTTGTCTGTTGAGTTATCTCAAATCCCGTTGTGGACCTTAAGGATACAAAGAAGTTTTCCGGTGGCTGCGGAGATCGCGGAATGGCTTTCAAGTGGTTTCTTCCACCAAACACCGTTAATGCAAGCCGTTACATGAAATGCCCTTGAGTAAGACGTTAAACTCAAATCAAATAAATAAATCAAATGTGAGCGACGTTGCACAGTTTGCATGTATACTGAGTTTTTCAAATGCGATATTTCATGGTTTTCGGCCATGCGTGTATACATTGGGGCATATAAACGTTTCTCTGTAAATGTATTTAGTATAAACCAAGTATAGGCCTATACACTTCATGCAGGCAAAAATAGTCCTGGTATAAAACGTGATCTTTTCTGTCAGGCAAATAACTTGAAAATCCCGTGACAATTAACAGCCCCGGAAAGTGTAGGCTTCCTGGAAGGGAAACACTAAAGCAGGCGGCAGGTGATTCCGCTGAAGGAGCAGTAGACACCTTACAACGAATGGCCCTAGTTTAAATATTTAAAACCAATCCTGGCTTGAGTTGTTTTTTCACATTCGAGTAGTTATTGCCACATAGTTTCCTCTCAATCTCTCAATCTGCAGAAAGGTACGAGCCTATTTTAGTGTGAGTTTCCTCTCGGGGGTGTTTTTGCGTAACTGACGTCAGGTGCGTTGAGACGCATTAGCTCCATTCCTTTTGTTGGTCAATCAATACCAGTTTATTGTAAATTAAACATTGTATTTTACCTCAACGCGCAAGTATGGAGTGTACATGTACATTCGCTGAGCGGATTTCATGAATGAGTGATTGATTGGTTTATAACGCAGTTATCAAAGACATTTCACTTATATGACAGCGGTGTATTCCAACATTACAAAGTGATTGTAACACAACACAACACAACACACAACAACTGTCACCTGTGTTATCGCTTTTGGAAAGATAATGTTCCTCCAGTGCGAAGTATGTCAGCATGGATAGGCCTATATATAAGCGCGAAACGTATTGCCCTTAGCCAGAGGGCTATTCACTGTATATCCAAAGGCCTGCATGCATATCGGCCTATAGTGTTTTTGTTGTTGTTGTAGTTTTTTTTTAAGAAGCTTCGTGAATTCTTTGTCAATGGTCCGAGTACATAATGCCGAGTGAGAGACATTATCCGTCTGGACGTTTTTCGTGAAGACTCTCCTGTTCTGCATCACGCATAAGCCCATGTAACAACTGTAATTGTTTGTTTGTTTCACTGGCTTTATAGCCGAACGTACGGTTATTTCACTCAACTAGGCCTACTTCTTGCCAGCCCAATAGACGAAACAAACCAATCTAAACAACACTGACAACAGATAAAGACACATAGGGACAAGGCGCAACATTTGTTGTAGTGACACAGTCGCTGAAGTAAATGTATATTAAAATGTTGTGGATCAGAAATATAACTTTATTATGTACATCTGTACAGGTTCAGATTTGCTAGGGTTAAATTTGTAGTAATTTGGGATATTTTTTAGCTACAAGGAATAGTTAAATAGATCACGGCAAAAACAGTCCACCATACAATTTTTTACAGTAGTTCACATTAATTGGCTCTCAATGGAAAAAGAGAAATAGTACAAAAATGTAATAGCAATTTTGTTAACTTAGTTGTGTCTGTAATTGACTGTGATTTTTTTTATTTGTTTATTTACACTTAAATTTACGAAATATCCGGGATAAATTTCCGGATATTTTTTGCTTTAAATGGTACTGGTAAGAAATTCCAGTTTGAATTTGTAGATAAGTTGATATAATCAAAATTGACAGAAGCAATTTTTTCATGTTTCATGTTTTTCTTATGAATCTTGTTTGCATTTCTTTTGAATGAGGTTAAATGTATGTACATTCATGTACTTGCAAAACTAACTCAACGTTCCTACTCAAAATACTATTCCATGCATGGGCCATAGTGGCTCGGCTATATATATAGTATATACACTAGTGTCCAAAAGAAACGATACCAACTTGTTTTCAAAATATTTTGTTACGAATTGATTTTTGTAAT
>JAVFBZ010010374.1:1638-12067 GCA_032466195.1 Katharina tunicata | reverse complement strand
ACACATAACGATGCCTTGGAGATGACACAAATATATTTCACATCTTGCATACAGTGAGTGTGGCTAGAGCTCGCATACACGAGGAGACGTATACAAGAGCAACCGTTATGCAGTGTTATACAACATAAATGTACGAGTGTTATAGTCAGGAATATGACAACCAGGTCATGTAAATTCTCACTTGTCATTGGTTACAACAAAACATCTGTGTCGTAACACCTTACTAAAACCAACCGATGTTTAGGATTATTCTAGGAGTACAGAAACGCAGTAAAACCTGGGAAACCTCCATACTAAAATAGGCTCGTACCATTCTCGAGATTGAGAAGAATGCCAGCACTAATACAATGACAGACCATCCTTGTTGTTGTCGTAGTAATGTTTCCGCGAAAAAGTGCGCTGACAACCTGGACAACCCCTAATCAACGAATCTGTTTTTGAACGCATTAATTCAATTCTCGCAGAGCTGTATAGTCTACTCAGACAGCTACATGTGTGTGGGCCTAAGTGGTGATTTAAATGTCGGTTCCAAGGATTTGCATGATTTTGTAGAATAATCTACATCTGTTCTTCTCCCTTAACCCAATAGTACCGCTTTGATGTTCCAGTCGACAGACGCTCTCAAGGCAAAATACTGACCGCCAATGGGAGACAACTCTTAAATCTTTGCAAGGAAACTGGTCTATGAGTTTTAAACGTCAGATGTGCGAAGGATAAAGATGTAGACAACTTCTCTTTCATTGCAAAATGTGGCAAAAGTGAAGTAGACTATGTGTTGGAAAATTGTCCTACTTTAGAACAAAATGTGAACATAATATTCTATCAGATCATTGTTTGCTTAAAGTAGAGTTCAACGCGACCTTAAGTAACACTCCTAGTATCAGCATAGAATATCTATTCGTCTTAATGTTCCGAAAAAGGCAAAAAAAAAAAAAAAAAAATTTCAATATTTGGTTCGATCAATTTTGTAAATTAAATCGCAAATTATTTTACACTAAATCAAATGCTTATCAGAAAGATAAAGGCGAAATAAATCTTCTTGAATCGGCTTCTTGGACAATTCGAATTAAGAAAAATGTATACAATTGTGAGAAAAGCAAGACCCTATAGAAAAAAAAACAACCCAACAATTATTGGAAACTTTTAAAAGTTATCCCTTTATGTAATCCCAAGCCATCTATGACTAAGTTCGTTGCCCACTTCAAGATTATTAGTGACCCTGTTGAATTTACAACATGGCAGAATATAAAATTATGTTCAGTGAGCTAAATGAAAAAATAAAAGTGATTGAGCTAGATGAAGCTCTGTCTCAGATAAATCTCAACAAATCTCCAGGACCTGATCGAGTAAAACAAATGAGTTAGCATTCAAGGCTATAATTACTTGAAGGAAACAATACTGTCTTAATTTAATGCATGTTTATCGAACGGATATTTCCCACCCGACCTGGTTCAAAGGCTAATAATACCAATTCACAAAAAGGGAGCTTTATACAGGGGAATAACTTTTTAGTGTACTACCGTAAATTATTTACCAAAGTCCTTACTAACAGGCTGACACAAAGTGCCGAAAAGTACTACATTTTACATTGAATCAGTCTTCAGGCCCGCTATGGGACCAACAGACAACATATTTGTATTGAGTTCATTGATATTGCTTTGTTTATCAAACCGAAATATGCTATTTGCCGCCTTCATAGATTTTTCAAGGGCATTTGATTATGTGGATAGGGGCCATTTATGGAATAGCTGACCCGCATCGAAATTAGGGGAAATATACTGTTATTACATCCCTGTACATTTCAATCAAATCAAGGGTCAAAATAAACAATCATGTAAGTGAGTACTGATGTATTAATATGTCAAAGGGCACCTAGAGTGACCTCCCTTGGTAGCTGGCATAAGCGCCCTCTCTCTGCTGTAGATAAATGATGGAATACACATTGTTATGTGATACGTCTTCATCGTGTTATTTCCTGAGCCCGTTATAACCATCCTTAACCCTGTACCCGATCAAACAATACTACAAGTACTTGCTCTATCCAATCCGCGTAAGACAAGGAGATTGATTGTATGTCAACTTAGTTTCATATATTCACAGAAACTGCACTACGGCTCCAAAGATCTGCTTTAAAATTATTGTGACAAATGGAAAATGTTGGTGAATAGTGATAAAAGCAAAATTATGATATTGCGGAAAGGGGGCCACTTTATCAGGTCAAGCGATGAAAGCGAATTTACAGGTATTTCTTTTGAATTAAATAAATTAGTTCATTATTTTACAGGTATTTCTGTCGAGCATCGCTTAGGCCTATTCGACAAATTAGTCTTACCCATTATGAAGTATGGAGCCGAAGTTTGGGGATTCCAGTCATGAGACTGGATTTAACAGATAGATTCTGATAATCGAAAAGCTGCCAGATTAATGTATATGCAATCGTATTTTTTCTTGTAAAAATCTTAATCACACAAATTAGGCCAGCAAATTGCGAGATCTAATGAATAATCTTGGTTTAAGTGAAGCCTGGCTATGCCGCGCGTACACGGGCATCGAAAAGGTGAACTAAACTGAGCCGTCTCTGATCCGCACCAGAGCTGGCTTTTTTTAGTTCGCCAATTAATGACGGGTTGCGGTTACACGGCACTTTTGACAGCAAGCCAGCAAGCGTCGCGAGAACCTTAGCACACTGCCAGCTAGCTGCTACACAATGGAAAAACGTCACGGCATTCGAAGAAAACGCCACGGCATTCCAAGAGCGCCACTTGTAGGTGAACTAAACTGATGCGAATTATTCGGTTGAGGCAAGCTGAATTTTCTTTCTATACATGTATACAAAAATATATTTTTTATATGTACACATACCTTCGACCAGTTTATCGACATCTTCAGTCCGAGCCAGTGTCTTATGGTCAATCCGGGGTAGAATACGAGGGTCTTTACTCTCCAAACGAACAGTTCCTCTTGAATTGGAGTGTGTGCTTATCACCACTACACTGAATCCGTATTTCCCCTCTTTACCTTCAAATATAGCATCGAACACCTGGAAAAAACAATGCACATTTCATGGCATTATTTTCTTTACGATTAACAGTCGTTTGAATGTTATGCTATATTATTACCAAATCTCAATCAGCAGCTTTAAAACACCGAAAATAATTAATTAATTGTGGATGAAGAGAGAAAAAGAAAATTGTGCCTGCCCCTGACGGGAATCGGACCCGGCCCTCTGGCTAGCAGGGCCAGCTCTCTACCGACTTCGCTACATAGTCTCACGGCAGATCGACCAGGAAATTTCTTCCACGGTAAACACTGACACAGGGACGATAAAGCAGCGTCTTGTTCAACTAGAAATTACCCACAAATGTGTTTATTGTTTGAGTTGGGTTGGATCATATATATTTTATTAAATAAACGCAGATAAAGAAACTCAGTCACCCGTTGGTGTTTCCAGAATAAAAAGAAAATTTCTCTTTATTAGCTGCAACATTATATTTGCGTTTCATAAAACAACTTAAAACAAGTATATGTCTAATATAGCACTAAAGAAAACGCACAAAACGACACAGACTCCCTTAATAAAATAATTAATGGAACTAATTAACGCTAAAAATTTTAAGAAAATTACCTCATCTTTCATGCCAATCATATTTCTGGGTCGTCCATTTTTACCTGTGCCCATTACCCCGGAGAGACTGATGAGCTGGATGTCCGGGTTTGGGTTGGTCGGGGCCTGTAGAGAAGTCTGAATAAGAGCTGTGCCTTCTATTAAACCGGTCGATAGAGGGCCTAAAAACGAACGTGGAAATTTTCTTGTGCGATTAGTAATGTTGTCTTTGAAGGAAATTTAACAGGGATTGAAAAGTTCTAATATCCGTTTGAAGTAAGTCGGGACAACGGCATGGTCATTCCATGAGCTCGGTGATTTTTCACAAAGAACCAATAAAATTAAGCAATATTCGTTTCAAATAGGGTTTCTTTAAATCTGTTTGAAAATGTGTCCTGTGTTATGAACTAATCGTCCAATTGTGAAAAAACAACAAAACCAAATATTCTTGATTTAAGAAATATAACATGGTAAGTGGTTTATAGTGAGAATTTTTAGGATGGGTGGTTAGCGGAAGCGTCCTCTGCAATGGTGCGTGCTCTCTGAGGTAAGGGACATCAGTATGCCGATTTGTTGTTTCTTCCTGTTTTGGGTCCTGTCTTTGTCCTGTTGCGTCCTCGTCTGTTGTCAATGCATTTGGGTTTCCTCCCCTTATTGGTCTAGAACGCCTTCATATGAGTGAAATAGACTAAAGTACATCGTAAAACCCAAAAGGAATCAATAAATCAAGCCTGTTTAAAGATCAACGTAAAGTCAGGCATCTCAAAATTTTATTTGAAAAGACGCTTTCATTATAGTTTTGAAAAAAGTTTATTTTGTTAACAAATTCCAATTATCCATTGATATATCTGAGTTAGAAGTTATACAGTCCCAAATCAAATTTCTCGCCGTGAGACGTCGTAGTGGGCATTTCAAAAGTCTGTTACGAGGAGCAGAAAATCCATATCTTTCATGCTGATCTAATGTCTTGATGATCGGTGTACTCGGAAAGTACTTCTGATGTAATCGATATTTTCCGCCCAAATTGTTGCCGACGGAAACGGTCCACGAAGGTCTCCGTCAAATGCCCACCAAGACGCCATCAGGTGGTTAATTTTAGTTTACATGTCCCGACTTTCAGGCTTCGGTTAGCATACTTCTGTTCAGATTTTTAATTTCAAATTTTTGTAAAGGGTTACCAGGAAGCAGATATTTTTGTTTTCACTCATTATTTTTATTATCGATTTTGACCCCATTTGGATTGATCTTGAAGGTTTATCGTCTCTCTACTTTCACCAAATTCTTGCTCATGGAATATTTGTGACAGCCGACCAACATAGGAAACTTCGATCGATACCTTTTTGCGTTGACGGAAGGAATACGGACCATGGTTTAGATAAAGTCACACACGCACCCAAGTATTCTATATTTTGGGTTTTCACAGAATCACATGAATTATATATATTTTCATTAAAAAGTAAAAGTTAAAGGTATTCCGTTAATTCTACCCCAGTTTTGAAGGTAAAGGTAGCTTAAAAGCCTGGTAAAAGTAAAAAATGTGAAAATTCTGCCAGACTTTTTAATTAGAAATGTGTCAACCTGCTGTCACAGCTCAGACACACTTTGATGTACCGACGTCACTCATAATCAACCGTGTTAGCCACACCCCTTACAAAGGCTCAAAATGTTGGCTCGTTACAAACAAGGTCATTCACCTCGGCTGTATCAAAGTCACTGTGAGCAATTTTGGCCAGCCAACTTTCCATTAAAATCGAATAACTTCTAGATTTCTCCTGGTCCGTACAAGTTTTGTACCCAATGAATCATTTTTATTTTAACGTGACTGTTTTAATTTTTGTTCAAATCTTGTAAAAATCAAGGCAAACAGAATTAGTTAAAAAAAATCCAAATTTTGGGTGCGTATGTGACTTTGAGCTATCCGTCCTTGTAATAAGCGCTGCGTGGTTTTATATTTTTTAGGAAAATAAATAAGGTATGTTTACCTGTTCTGTGATTCCGATACATGGTCACCGTTTCATTAGATTCTAATTCGCCTGTTTTTACAGAAAGTGGTTCATCGATCTCCCACTCTAGCCCCAGAACAGCTGTGTGCTCCTGCAGATTGTCACCAACAGGTAGATCACGAACAAGAGGAATCTGAAAAGTTCAGCAAGGGTGTCAAATGTATTTAATTCGTATCTGGTTATCTGAGGTTTTGACTTGTCGACAGCGGGCTGCAAGTCTGGATTGGACCGGAGTCACTTGTGTACAATGACCCTTTTAACAGACTTATTAATTTTGGAGTAAAAATGAAGCACATTCAATGTATCGATCAGCTACAAAAAGCGCTCTATTACGCTTGCACTCACATGTACGTTTTTTCCAACGCAAATGAAAACAAAAACGTTTAGCTCTCCTTGTTTCAGCCCGATTGGTTTACTGCAACACTTGCCCAGACCGCAAGCACTCGAAGCAATATAGGTTATCCTATTCTATGCACTAAATTCAAGTTGATATAACAAAGGATATTTAATATTGATCTAGTGCCTTTGCTTGAATATACGAGATCTCTTCAAGTTTCACGTCGAAAAGATAAAATTTAAATAATTACAATTAAATAACTTTTTGCTTAATAAAATGGCTTCCCCTTGAACAATATATAAATATATTTTGTGACATCTTTAAGGAGCCCAAACACAAGAGTAGATTGGGTGTCACATTGCAGAGTTGACGCTCTTAGTTAGAGGACTTGAGCAAACATCGTTTAAAGGCGCACAAAACCTGGTTCGTTGACGCGTGCCATGTCAATGGCCAATTGCACAAAACCACCCTAAACGACGCTGCCAACACATTTCATTACATTTACAGGACAAAAAATCCCCAAAACACCATTAAAATCGGCGTCCTGATATCCCTTAGCTCAGGGAGCACCGATAAGCTAGCGACTCTCACCCGCCAGAGAATACCCGCCAGAGAAAACCTTAAAGTCATTTTTAAACTTTTAATAGATAGAACATATATGGAGCAGATCTGAGAAATGGTGCCGCTGTTTGTAGAAAAAAAATCTTGATTGGGTCTCATTAAGCAGACACCCGTATATGCTGGACTACCCATTCCACATTGGTTAGGTTTCCATAATATTAACCAGTGCTCAATAAATACTCGACACAATCCATACCATTAATTTATGTCAGTATATTGTGTGGAGATTTTAATATATCTATACTTCATAATTGTAAATTGCAATGCGGTATTGCCTGTATGTCAGGAAATTTCCACTCTACATGTCTCTACTTAAAGTGGGTTGACTGCCTCAGTTTTTATAAGTTCATTCTAGATTTTTTAAACGTTTCTTGAAAATATGTTTGTGTGTTGTTTTACGGGTTTCCAAAGGTTGCATTGAGAAAAAATTCTACTGTGATCGTTCAAAGGAAATGGAAGAAAATGAGACACCATTTTTCAGTCCAAGGGCTATTCTAGTAGATAAATTAAATACTTTGGCGTAACAGCTGATGCTTTTCGGGGATTAGACCTACAAAAATGCACTGTATGTTTCTCTGTCAACTTGTAATGATTTTATCAACAATAGTTGTATAGTCATGTAATTAACATATTTGTAATCCTTGGAAACCAAGCTTTTAACAAATATATAGGTTTAATTAATATTAGTCCTTGTAAAAGATTTTGAAAAAGCAGTTCTCTCAAAATCGACATAATGGTCCAACAAGACCTTAATATGATAGGCTAATACATTGATAATAATATTTGGCTTGTCAAAATCATTCGGGTTACGTGTTTCTTAGGATGCAAATTTTAACTTTTGTGGGTCAACGAATTCGGTCAATGTACGAATATTCTAATACAAACTTAATCTAAACGGATAAACGTCCTATCTATACGTGTAACCCACGTGATATCTAGGTCACACAGAAAAGCACCTTATTTTGTCTCATTAGGGCGTAAACCCACTTTTGCGTAAATGTGACAGTGCCGCATTTTTTGTCGCCACAGGCACATCCATATCGAAGGAAGTCATAGTGCCAGAAGCATATCTTGTTTGATATTTAGTTTTTTTTAATATTTATAAAATGGAGATTGACAGCAAATTACCTTCACAGAACGTTCCCCCCAACGACCTTTGCAAGTAAATAAACGCTAACGCGAAATTCAACATGGCGGCAATCCGTATTGAAATGCATTGTTGTGACCCCAAAAGTGCGAATATTGTTAAATCCTGACTATATTTAGCGGAATTTTAACTTTGGAGGTATGGAAAAGTCAGTTTCTGTCATTTCTATTGTTATATTTGGTCGGACTGTTAAACAAGTTGCCATTATGGGCCAGTCTTCTCCTGAAGGTGAGAAGCAACATTTACTCTCGTGCTAATTCACCGTCCTATAAATGTAAAACATTATTTTATATCGTAGGAGAGATACTTCTGGCACTAAGTTGACACGCAGATACACACAGCACACTTCTCTTACCCCTAACGATTGTAGATGGTCCTTGGGTCCTATTCCTGATAACATGAGAATTTGGGGCGAACAATAAGCTCCCGCGCTCAAAATCACTTCATGTCTGACTCGCACTCGCTTGAGAACTTTATAATGGTAAAATTCAACTCCTCGTGCTACGTTGTTGTGTATCAACACCTGAAAATTAATCATTTAGAAAGTATGACAATTAGTATGACAATAGACTTAACAATACTTTTGCTCTCTGATGATCTCCTTGCAATGTTTAAATTAATATCTACCCATTCAGTGCTATTCCAGTTCCAATAAGACCGGATATTACACAGTTGCTATTTATATCTCAGTTTGTTATTTTGGTATAAAAACGCATCGTTGAACGTCAACACGTAACGTTTACTCATTAGATCAGCCACTAGAAAAAACAAAATTAACGTTTTATAGGCCCTAAAGAGTGACATGTCTATGTTGGTGTCTGACATAAACTTGGCTTTACGACATTTCTTTTTTAACTACTGGACGCCCTGAAGGCGTAGTCAATTCTATGTAAATCGACAAATTCTTAAATATTAACCTGCAGTAAAAATTAACATATTAAAATTTATTTTAGAGCATTAACATCAAATGGGATGTCCCATAGCAACGGAAGTAAAACTGCAAGTGGAGAACAACACGCAGATAATATGAATGTTAACTGCAAAACTGATTTAAATATATGACTGTAGGACAAAATTCGGAAGGCAAAATTGTCTCTGTTTGCCTTTTTGGACACTAGAACGATTTATTTTAACACGTTTCGACCCAGTTTTAAATTTGTCCTTGATTGAAGTGCATGTTTTATCTTGAAATTGTTTGTGCTTTCTTAGTTGTCGCTTTGTTTACCCTGTATGATTTTGCTGGTTTATAGCATCATTTACGTTACTTTAGTTGTATGTTTCTTTGTTGTCGCTTTGTTTACCCTGTATGATTTTGCTGGTTTATAGCACCATTTACGTTACTTTAGTTGTATGTTTCTTTGATTGGGGCTTTACGTCGTACTTAAGGTTGTTTCACTCATAAGACGCCGTGCCAGCAAAATCGCTGGAAGAAGCCACCCTAAACGACGAATGCAACATGGAAGATACCACGATACATTTACAGGACAAAAACCACAACAACAAATCGGTTTTCTGATGCCCCCTTAGCTCAGGGAAAATGAAAGGCAAAAGGAGGCTCCTACCCACCTAATCTCCGGCTTACCTTAGCTGTGTAGGCTCCCGTAGCTATATGTAGATTTGGTCTATTTGAGGCAGGTTTCAGGAAACATTGTGAAGTGCTCTGGCGAACTCCATCCCCAATATTGCTCTGGGCAACCATGAATCCTACCAAACAAAGATTGATTGATTGATTGGGGTTTTACACCATATATATGGTTATCTCACTTATATTGCGGCGTGCAGACCCAATTACTGTAAGACACCACCCTAAACGATGCTGGCAACAGAGAAGACTCCACAATGCATTACAGCAAGAGAACAGTACAACACATCAAATCGGGTTCCTGACTGAGCCTATATTAGATAGAATCATGTATAAGAGCGAGGCTTCCACCTACCAATCAAGAACAATGATATCCTCAAAACGAGGATCAATGTCAAGAGGACGTAAATGCCAATATGAGGATGAAAGTTAACGACGCCGTATGTCATACTGAAAACATGAGGATCAAAGCTAACGACGCCCTTTGTCAAAATGAAAACAAGAAGATCAAAGTTAATGACGCCCTTTATTTAAATAAAAACACGAAGATCAAAGTTAATGACGCCATGTGTCAAAATAAAAACATGAGGATCAAAGTTAATGACGCCATATGTCAAAATGAAAAACGTGAGGTTCAAAGTTAACGGCGCTTTATGTCAAAATGAAAAGATGGAGATCGAACTTAATGACGCCCTATGTACAAATCGAAACATGATTATCACAGTTTATGACGCCATATGTCAAAATGAAAACATGAGGTTCAAAGTTAATGACGCCATATGTCAAAATGAAAACATAAGGGTCAAAGTTTATGACGCCCTATGTCAAAAGAAAACACGACAATCAAAGTTAATGACGCCCTATGTCAAAATGTCAGGATGACAGTCTATGACGATCTTGAAAATATAACGACCAATATAACATGACGACCAATGCTAACATAGCAATAACTGAAAACCATAAAAGTCATAGCCACTTAACATGTACTGTCCGTATGACGAATTATGTTAATATGGTGACAGTAATGCTAACACTGTATATGGTTTCATTGTCAGTAGTTGGTTAAATGGAAGAGTTTCATTCGCAATTAGCTTGGTCAACGTTGATATTTGATCATGAAAGTGCATGAATTCTT
>JAVFBZ010010363.1:0-12068 GCA_032466195.1 Katharina tunicata | reverse complement strand
GCATGCTCATTAGCGAACAACTGCACCTGCAGGTTAATCCTTGATATACCTCGTCGGCCTGATTACTGGGATAGTGTGTGCAACATTTCATTGCGATCTGGCACATATCTTGGGAGACATCAAATAACGCTTTGGGGGGGACTTACTTTTGTTGCACTGTTTATCTCCAATAAACTTTTCTCCTGTGCCCTGGTGCTCTCTGAGCTAAGGGGCACAGGCTGCTGATTTGTTATGTAAATGTTTTGTCCTGTCTTGCTTGTTGCCAGCATCATTTAAGGTGGTTTCCTTCACCGATTGGGCTGGCACGGCGTCATATACATGTACATGTAAGTGAAATAACCTAAGTACGGCGTAAAACACCAATCAAACCAAACAACTTTTCGTGTTATTATCCTTGTAACACTGCTCTTAAACCAAGCCACTGGGCAAGTCAAAGGCGATCATATAATAAATAGTATGGATAACTCTGTTCACTACATCTACTAGCCAAATTACTCAGTAGCTATATCGATGTCCTTCAAACCTTTCAGTTGTAAAGTCCTTGAGTTTGTTTGATAGATTTGGGATTTTGTTGTCGTACTTAAGGTTATTTCACTCATATGATGTTTGATTTGGGGTTTTCGCAATACTTATTTCACGAAGGTGAAGGAAACCATCCTTAATGAAATTTCCACGTTTTCACTCACAGAAAAGGAATATTTCCACTTTTCTGCGTCTCCACCTAAATTTTAGTGTTACTATTAATGTTGAAACGGCATGACATAAAATATAGTGTCAAACAGGACAGTTTCAGAAGGAAAAAATGGGTTACCGTAACAAATCAGCTTCCTGCTGCCCCTTAGTTTTGGGAGCCCAAGTACAGGAGGCTCCCGCCAATCGTATTTAAAATGTTCTGTACCTTGGGCCAGTGAATGGAGTCCAATATGATACATTTTAAGTGACCGATATAATTACTAGTACTTCTTGTTTGGTTACCGATTGACGTTGTAGTTGAATTTATTCCAATCGATTTCAACGCCAGAAAGGAAGGAAATAACAGTGGCAGCGAAGCATGGTGATATAGAAACAAAGACAGGATGTAAGATGTAAGGGTGCAGAGAAAGACTTCAGAGAGAATTCTGCTTGGTGTCACCTCTTAAATCAGATGACAGGAGGCCCAAGGAGCTCCCACCATTCACAGCACCAGAATAGATAACGCAGTGTTCAAGTTAAAGGGAGGTAACAAATACACACAAAACAGTTTTTTTTTAGTGTATAGTTTATTGTCACCTTTTTACATATGTAATGGTAGATCAATATGTTCTATCTTGACAAATATCTACACCATGATCAATCAAATATCTACAATTTATTCTGCAAGAAGTTCAGGTCAAAATAAACCTCACAAGATTAATGCATTGGGTATACAATATATCACAGCCGAAAACACTTCACTCACAATCGGCTTTTTATCAACAAAAAAAGAAACACAAAAAGAGGAACTATCAGACAAAAATAGCAGATGCAGACAAACTGTATTTCTGCAAATATTTCGACCCCTCCGATCGTGATGCACAAAACTAAACCACGAATAAGCAAATTGGTGAAAGGGGGCTGTTCCAACTGTGACTAATAAATTGATCAACTTATTATTTATTAACTTATTAATTAGCCTGACTTTGACAAATCCTCCTGTGGCATAAGTCCCAGGGGTCGAAAATGTTCTGGAAATATTGTAGTTTATGTATCCTCAAATTTCTAAGCTATTTGAACAATCAATAATTGTAAAACACAATTGAGGTCACAAATCACATGCCATGGCAAGAGTAGTGTCCCTTTCTCTAGCAGGTTTTATTACTGAATACAATACATGCTACTCAGGTCACAAGTTCCAACAAGATTATTTTTCGACACATAACTTTAAAGACACCTCCTATATCACATAAGCATAACAGTTCAAGTGAGAGAGCATTTGTCTTTACTCACTAGACATGTTTCACCATGTGTTAGGATGTTATGGTTGGTTTGTTAGTTTGATTGATTGGGGTTTTATGTTGTATTTTAGGTTACTTTAAACATATGACGACGGCGCACCAGCATGAAAGGTGAAGGAAATCATCCTGATCCTGACAGCCAACAGACAATACAGAGAAAAAAGAGGACGAAAACAGAATGTCACAACAATTGGGCTCCCTGAAGCCCAATAGCAAAGAGAGCACCAGGGCAAAGTCAGATCCCGTCAGCCACCCCCCATGAAGCTATGGCAGTGTCTAATACTTGTTTGCTTGATTGGGGTCTCACGCAATATTTAAGACAATTTCCAGCATATGTAGTTCCAGTCAAATGTCGGAGAGAAACAAAAATCGGCCACCAGCAAAGTCAACGGCATCGTAAGAAATTGGTTTCTTGATGCTCAATAGCTCAGAGAACACTCCGACACAAGAAGTTCTTATTAAGTCTTACATTGACATGAAAGGTACTGGTTGGCTAAACTTGAATAGTATAAATGAATAGACGCCACATGTAATGTGGATTAAAGAACCCTTGTTTGGCTTCTATTTGTACAACCATAGATTATTTTAGAGGCATGAAGAAGTTGAGGCACTCAGCAAAAGACGTTACTTTACTTGCGAAGAACATGAGTAAATTAAAATGTTCATCCTGTTTATTATTGGCCTCATACGCTGGAATAGACATGGAAATGATGCACCAATCAGACTATAAATGTTACCAAAATTAAGTATATTATTGTAAGATACTTAGATACATATACATCAATAATTTAATATGTGAATGATCTGAAAAGTCCTATGTGTTATGAACCAGCAATAGCCTGAAGAGTAATTAAAGAGTCGATCATTACATACAACAGGTTTTATTTATTTTGTTGTTTAATTGTGTTTTCATGTCCTAGATGTACTTTAGGGTA
Organism: Katharina tunicata; assembly: GCA_032466195.1. Taxonomy (NCBI): domain Eukaryota; kingdom Metazoa; phylum Mollusca; class Polyplacophora; order Chitonida; family Mopaliidae; genus Katharina; species Katharina tunicata. Next base: position 9,160 of record JAVFBZ010010363.1, on the reverse strand, counting down.
TTTCACTCAGATGATGGCATGCCAGCCCAAAGGACACAACACAGGACGTTTACAGGAAGAAAAGCATACAGAATTAAAAACATGAAAAAAAAAAAATCACACTTTTAAACAAATACTCACAGAATAATACTTGAAATATAAATAGTTCTAATTAATGCTAATTTTCAACACTTTAACACTTATCTCTGTATTAACTTAAATGCCTGATCCAATATATGTCTTTTTCTAGAAGAGGGTAGAAATGAACTAAATACATGTACATGTACACAGAGAAATTTTCATTGATTCGGAAATGTCTTTATAGTTTCTGGTACTGATGGAAACAGATTACCATCTTTCTATCCTCTAACTCACGTTTGAGGTGCCTAAAACTGTTTTGCCTCCAACTATATACATAACAAACACTCCCTCATGACAATCTACGAAAATTGTAGAAGTAAAATTTGAGAATAACTACAATAACAATTTTATACTTGTCAATATTCAAGTAAGACCCAATGCACTATAAAATCCCTAAACGGAATATTATACAAATAGAATTGGAGAACTATAGAGGTAAACAGTATAAGTGAGAAGATAGAGTAAAAATCCTAGATACTGATTATAAGGTGAAGTGATAAACTTTTCGCACTTAAAACCCCTAATGAAAGTCAGCTGATCTGCCCTTTTGATGTTTGAGGTGAAATGTCAGTTCCAGCATCCAAAAGGTTTGCTTTACACGTGATGTGTCAGCAATAATATTAAAACAACCTGACGTCAGGATTAAGTTTTCAGGTGACAATGCCTACATGTAGCATCTTAAAAGCATATCACCTTACATTTATTTTGCACCCCCCCTCTTTCGTGAGAAGCTTCCATATAGATGGCCAATGAAACAATCTAACAATACTTTCCAAATGGGGATATTGCAACACATTAGATTTTCACCTTCCGTGGCACACATTTACTATCTCATCACTTCTGAAATATGTGAATCCGAATTCACTTTTGAAAATTTAAATGAAAATATGTTTTGTTTTTGTAACTACGAAAAGATAAGTCTTGCTTTTAAATTTTTTGGTCTAGAGAATGAAGTAGCGCAAACAAGAGCGTATTTAAATTATCAACCAGTGCAGTACTGTCTCTATAACCCTGATAACATGTCATGGCAAGAGTAGTGTCCCTTTCTCTAGCAAGCTTTATTACTGAATACATGCTTCATGTACAAACAACCACAGTAAAAAATAATACATTCAAATTAGAGACAGTTTAAATTGTGCAGTAAAGCCAAGATGGTAAACTATGCTACATTAAACTCCTTGTTTCCAGTTTCAATTATAACAATTTACTCAAAATATAATTAGTGTAACTACCGACTTAAAGTTGCTAAAAACTTTCAAGACCTCATTAAATTGTTTATTGAATATTCAATACTTCTACATTTATATCACATGATGTGGTTCAAGCTAATTAGGGTACAGCACATACTTTTGGATAGCACAGAAACATTGGATACAAAGACTACATTGTAACTCCCCCTAAGCATGATGAATAACGAATAATATCTGCAAAGTATAGTATACTTTCACAAATCAAACAATGATATGTTGATATTTGGTATCCGTGTTGTATTCAAAACCTCCTTCCTACAAACATCTAATTTTGATCATAGCACAAATTCAGATTTCTGGCAATTATATTGAAACATTTGTGTATCGAACATTTCCGACAAAATCTACAAATTCCACGCAGGGAAAAATTTATGCATTTAAAAATCAATGTGGCCAACATTTTCAAATTTATACAAGTCCGTCAAATGAGAAATGATCAAAAAGTGATAAAAAAAATGCTCAGTTTTGAATATCTAAAATCCCTACATAATTGGGCTATACAAAAAAAATTCTTCAAAATTTCCATCAAATATTTTATAAAAGATTCCTATGGAACCACCAAATTTCAATCTGAGCTGAACTGTTCCCACCGGGCTTTTTGTTTAGCATATCCAATCTGTAACAAGTCCAATTTCTGTACAGTCCAATCTGCATTGGGTCCAATTTTTCTCATATCCATTATGTATCGTGAAGAGTTGAACAGACAGTCTTACATCCATGTGTACATTATTGCAAAATTAATCCGAAAGACATTTTTGAAAAGTCTGAATTCTTGATATGTATGTCTTGAAGTAGATTATTCACGCGTGTTTTCTTGTGTTAGATTATCGGAACTCGAGGCTCTTGTGATTTCCTGCACCAAAACAGCGTGTTCGTCCAAAAGTTTCTCAAAATCTTTCTGCCGCTGCTCAGCATTCTCCTGTACATGGGGAAAGTTTTTGGGAATTAAATGAGGTAAACGGCATGACAAAGTTCAGGAAATTTTGCAGGCTGAGATACTTGAGCAGTTGAGAGACTTGTACAACACTCAGTTTGTTAGATTGGGGTTCTACACCGTACTCAAGGTTATTTCACTTATATCACGGCATACCAGCCCAATCGGTGAAGGAAACCACCTTAAACGATGCTGGCAACATGCAAGACAGGACAAAACATTTACATCACATTAACAAAACAGGACACCACAACAAATTGGCATCCTGTGCCCCTTAGATCAGAGAGCACCAGGGGCTCCCACCCAACCACCCAACCACCCACTACAACACTCGGACTCGGGCTCCGAATTGCCAATAGTTAATGAAGACAACCTAAACCACTCAGACTCAGACTCGAGTCCCACAAGGGTCTCACCGTGCAACCAATTTTGAAACAGAATCTGGTTCTGCAAAGCAACCTTGTAAAAGCAACCCTGCAAACTCTGCAGCCACCGGAAAACTTCCCTTATATATTGTGTCCAATAAATTAAGAAGTTGTTATCAACACAAAGTCTTCTTTAATAAATGCCACTCAAAGAAGCAAGTTCTGAACAACACTAAATATTATATATAAATATGAAGTACTGCTAACAACGAGAAACCTTGTGATGATGCGACTTTACAAAACAAGAAGCTCCACAATATGTGGCATGTTCGGATCATCGCCAGTTTTCCTTTACTTTTAAGTAATAGTAGTCATACATATTGGATATTTTTTTAATTTATTTAAGTTTGAATGAAATGCATGATTTATGTGTTAGTAGTTACCTTCAGTGAGGCTACAATAGCTTCTGAGGACAGGGACTTCTTAGTCAGGGATGGGATTTCTCTTCCGTCAGGGTCAACTGAACTACCGTCTACGTCTGAAATAGTACCAAAAAATACAGGATTGATTGATTGATTGACTGATAGGTGTTTAAAGCCGTGTTCAAGGTTATTTAACTCATATGAGGGCGGTATATTCCACGGTAGCAAGCTACTCTTACATAACCAAATAGCGCGAGTTCCTCCAGTGCTAAGTATGACAGCATGAATGTAAGCTAAAAACATACTGAATTAGCCAGAGGGTCCAAAAAGTACAGTCAATATTAAAATAGCTTTGAAAAGCTTATTATGTCTTATTAAATTCACTCATACCTCGTGTTACCATGACTGTGCCAGCCAAAAAGATAAAAAAACAAACCCAGCCTCGCACGTCAATGACGTCATTGACTATGAACATTGACAAGATACAAGAAAATTAAAACAAAAGTTGCAAAAAGACAAATTGTGCAAAAAACCGCAAATCAAGTTTCTAATTGACATGTGTCCGAGGAGCACCGGGGCAACAGAAACATATGGACAGTTACATGTCTAAAATACAGATTTTGTTTTACAAAAAAATTCAGAAAAATGTTGTTATTCTTAGAAACAATAAATCAAAAATTATTTTGGTAAAATGACAACAACAAAAAATAACTGCAAATATGTATATATTTTCATTTCAATTTAATAATATTTTCTTATTCTTCGAAAGAATGAATCAAAACTATTTTGGTAAAATGACAAAAAAAAAAAGAATGCATATACAGTAAATTTATAGTTTAATTTCAATTTAATGATATTTTCTTATTCTTAGAAACAATGAATCAAAATTACTTTGGTAAAAAGGCAAAAAAATAACTGTATATATATTTATATATTTTCACTTAAATTTAATGATATCGTAAGGGAAGCCTTGAAAAATCTGTCATTACACCCAAGCCTTGAAGTGTCTTCGATAGGATGATTTGTGGTTATATTTAGAACATCCACTGACAAAAACTCTCTATTAAAGAGGTACTCCATAGGAACTAAACACCTCATTAATGGTTGAAGACATCGAGCAGGATCTCTCAGAATCTCCGGCGTCATACAGAGAGAGGTTAATGAGTCTGGTCTAGTATAGTTATTTCGTGGATGAACAAGTGAGTTAAGATAAGCCTTGATTTAACCTTGTCTGTAATGCCACACTTCATGCTCCAAATGACAAGCACCAAACAACTTTTGGGAAAGTCATAAAATTAACTTTAAAGTAAGCCCCTAAGAGACAAATGATGTAAGGCAAATAAATGTATGGCTGAAAAACAGACGGGAAAATGTATGGTGAGAGGGAAAATGGACTGCCCTCTTTGCGTTTAATTTGAAATATGGCTCAATTTCATCTGGCACGTACATGTACGAGCATTGTACCCAATGTATATTCTTAATTCCACCATAACTGTTTTTATTTATGAAGACACATCAAATTTTATTTACAATAGCGAATCAGATTTGCTGAAAAAAAACCAACTAATTTTAAGTGCGTATACTACTCCATATAGCTGTAATTCGCCCAATGACGATTGCATAATTTACGGCAATTAAATTTTGTTGTTGCTCAAATGTACATGTATCAAATAGCGATAAGATGGTCGGGTAGAATCATCAACTGTCTATTTCCCGCGACTAGTTGAACCTTGAGCCTTGGATACCACATAAACAAAATTAAAGCCAAACGCACCACTGTTAAACACAACTTGATTGTCCCTTGGCAGTCAGTTTGGAATAGCTCTGGTGGCAATCTCGGCTAAGTCTACCAAGTTTAAGAACTGGCTATTGTAGATGTTATGTATCAATGGCTGCTGCATAAAAGGATATATGAAAAACTTATTTACTTACTTTCTTTATTTTCCTGGTCATCTCTAAGATCTTCTCTGGATGCCGTTAAAGAGCCGCCAGTCGCCACCAAATCTTCTGCATCTATGTCCACAATTTTGGATTCTCCTTCTGCGTTGTCGAGACTTATCATAATGGGCGCCGACGGGGGTTTGGGGCTTAATTCGCGCGGACTCTTAGATCCGGGTGGAGGAATGTCATCTTTATTGGCTGCCAATGTTGGCTTTGTTTCTTTCACATCACAGAAAGCACTCTCCATGTTTGTAGCTGGGCGAATGTTTGATTGGTCGATTTTCGTTGTTTCGGGGAGTATAATTTCCTGAGATTTTGACGTCACTTTTTTGCCTGTAACAGAATCTTGTTCCTCTGGAGGCATCGATCTTGATACAACTTGCGAACCTGCCAACATAATGTCAGTAAATAATTTTATACAAACTCAATAAATGTATGTAAGAATAAGTAAATAAATAAGCAACTCATGAATCAATGAATGAATTATATATGGATTAACAAACTCTAGAATGAATCAACATACACACAGAAAAACTAAAAAAAACATGGATATATCAAAATATGGTTGACTAAATTTGGCATAAACGAGCAGGGGAAAAAACAATAAGTTATCACCTAAAAATTATGAGAAAATATATATTACCGAATGAAGCAACAGACAAGAGAACTTCAAGTGGGTGAAACATAAATATCTGACTCGATAAAATAACTCAGTTTTAGAGGTAAACGTGACTTCCAGCATGTAGATTGCTGAAGATATATATGGCTTCAGTTAGTGTGGTTTCCACTAATGGAGATATCAGAGAGCTATTTCTGAAATACCCGGCCTTGGTCAGTTCCTAACTATAGAATTTAATTACATTTTAGCCACATAGATAACATGAAGGATCCAATATCATGTCTATTCTTAAATTTACATTTCAGGCATGTTTAATTCTAAGTATTGAATAATATCGTAAGCTGATAGCTCAAATGACATTAGAGTGAAATAAAAATAATTTTTTCAATCATATTTAGAAAAGTTTAAATTTAAATAAGTTAATAACAGTGACATGTATATTGTTTGTTTCCTTTAATGAGGGTTTTGCGCCATACTTATGGTTATTTCACTTATATGACAGCATGCCAGCCCTCAACACTGGCAACACAGACATGGGCTCAATATAGGATGCCACAAGAAACTGGCTTCATGATGCCCATTACGTAAGGGCATACCAGGGCACAAGAAGCCCTTGCCAGCAGCTGGTGTTATAATTATCCTCCAAACAAGCTATAACTTCCCAATATTTCATAGAAAATTTTAAAGGAATCCACAAGTGCTTACCTGGTAAGTTTGTTTCTTTCTTTGTCTGTTGGCTGTTAACAATGCTGGAATTCCAGGCCTATAAACAAAAAGATACAAACATGATTGATAAAGGATCTATAAGTAGGTTTGATCAACATGTATATTTTAAAGATCAGCTTTTTGAGTTACATGTATTATTAAAGTATAATATGATGACAAAAAGACTATTCGGTCAAAACCAGTTTTTATACTTTTGGCACTTGACTGAGGGTGTCACGTACACTAGCATTCTAGTTCTCTTGCGTACATCTTGTTAAAAGCATATTTTCAATCTTTTTTTCTTTTTGCCAATTAGAATTTAAAGGGATTCAATGTTTTATCTTTATTTAGAGGCATAGAGAAGTAGACTCACTCAGAATAATGTAAGATTTTACGGATAGCAGTTTCTGCTGTATATCTCACACAACGTTTCCATCTAGTTGTCAAGAAAAACGGTCTTAGCAACTAGAAAATGTAGACCAATACGTTGTGCTGGAAACATACCAAGAGCTACCATCCATAAAAATCTGACTTTATTCTAATAACATGAAGGTTTATACTAATCCAGATAAGTATACATGTAGTCTGCCTTTTTTGACCCAACAAATTTGATAGTTAACAATAAATGTAATCAGTTTACATTTTTCATTGTTGTGTCCGTGTACACGCTACATGTCGATTCCCAGTCCAAAATAGTACACCTGTCAGTAGTGTTCTGATTACGATATGACATTTTCCTTTGTTTTACCACTCACTGAACCGTGACCAGATTGTTTTAATTAGTTCAAGTATTTGATCCCTGTTTAACCACGGTTATGTTACAATGTGGGAGTACTGGCTTGTAATGATAATATCCATGCTAGTGTCAATTCTTACTCCAAATCTCAGAATGATTCTGACATGTCAAACAAATACAATGTACATCCCAATCACCCTGACTATGAAATGGAGATACTAACTTCCATACTTGTCAAATTTACAATTAACACAGGTGGAACTGTGAATTTTACATGAAGTGTTAACAATGGTCTAGACAGCTACATGTATTAGTTTAAATGATTACCTTGTTTACTGTTGCAATGTATGTTTGTGAATTTTGAATATTCAGAAAAGTTGTAATTACACATTCCACATGGTAATATTTTGAGCAAACAGATCCCTTCACTCCTTCACATTATTTTCTATTTGTGTAGCGAGTTTTTTGAAAGATTATTTTGTGTATTGAGTTTTAAGATTTAAGATAAGTATTATTTTCACTTATTGACAATAGAAAATTTTGACCAAACAATCATGCACTAGCACAAATTCCAAAGACACAAAGCCAATAATCATCATAAGTGTCTGTCTACAAAACAGAAATGTCTTGTTGGATTTAAAAAGCATACAACACACTTGACCCTGAATCAGACAAAGACTCTTCACATATTTGTGTGTTTTTTGAATGAGAAGCATATATTAGAGTTTATGTTATTTCTTATACAACAGATTGGCTAAAGGAAACCACTTTTGAAGAATACTGTTTTTTTAAAAAGGACAAATAAAAGACAATAGCAGGACCTGTAATATGGAGCAAACAGTAGTTTTAGAAAACAACACGTCATAAGCAAGCCAGAATCCGTTGTCCTGTTCAAAGGATGTTGTTTGTTACTTGTGAGGGGTGACCCTATTGGTTCACAGTAATGGATTGAACAGGTCATAATCAGCTGGCGACTTGGGAATATGTTTTATAGAGAGCGCTTGTTTTCAAACAAATTAATTGGCAATTTAGGGACGGTAGCTTGCAGTGATTGTTTTTGGAGCCTGAAGCAAATTGTCCAGTTGACGAAGGCTGTCTTTAAATAGCAAATTTCTGCTTGAGAGAGAGATGGGCTCAAACAAAATCAATGTTAAAAGCTGTTGGTACGTCAATGGCTACACATTGGATTCAACGGGGGTAGAAAACTAATCGCAGATACAAAACTATGACCCAAACACTGGGCAATATACACAGAAATCAATGATGTGGAGTGTCTGGAAATTGAAAGGGTTGAGAGTATAGTGTAAATAATCTAATAACTTGTTTTCTTGGATGTGGTGAGGTTTTACGCCATGTAAAAGGTTTTTGCACTTCTGTATGAAGGCCTGCGAGTCCAGTGTTTGAAGGCAACTCCTGTGAAAGAACTGAGTAACAAACAATCTCAGAACTGAGCAACAAACGATCTCAGAACTGAGCAACAAACAATCTCAGAACTGAGCAACAAACAATCTCAGAACTGAGCAACAAACAATCTCAGAACTGAGCAACAAACAATCTCAGAACTGAGCAACAAACGATCTCAGAACTGAGCAACAAACAATCTCAGAACTGAGCAACAAGCAATCTCAAGACATGAGAGAGGCACGGTGCAAAACGTTTTTCCAACAAGTGTTGCTTGTGCCGACATAATGTTAAAACTAAAGGGCAATTCTCTTATACATTGACACCCACGTAGATGGTAAATGGTCCAATTAAGAGTTAACCAAACGCTTAATTCCATTAATCAATGCAGCTACCATGTATTGTTATTGTTACATATCAGCGACAACCTAGAATCTCTCAGGTTAATTACTCATTAGATAACAGTATTTTTATTTTTTGGATAACACTCTCTCAGATTGAAAAGATTCTAGATTAGAAAAGTTTGTAGATCATGTAAGAAACAAGAGGTGAGTGTGACTCACTTAATCCCATCGGAAGTTCTCTTTCAGTAAATAGAATGACACAAAGGAGTGGCAGAAATATAACTCTAAAGGAGTGGGGATAGTCATGGGTTCACATCAGACTC
>JAVFBZ010010341.1:0-12070 GCA_032466195.1 Katharina tunicata | reverse complement strand
GCTCGATCGAGCTACGCTGTTTTGCACAAAGTCAATTAAATCAACATCAAATTTCACAAGGCACTTTTTCGCGAACAGTGCATAACAACAACAATACATGCATGTCTGGCCGACGTTAGAGTGAAAACAGTTTTATTCTACCAACCCTCAATTTTTGCGATGAGATGATTTAAAAAAGGCTAAATTTTGACTTTTTACCGAATAGCTTACTTCAAACGCTTTGTTTTACCTTCAAATCTTGCTTTTGGGCAAATCTTTTGGGAGAAACATTTGGAGAAAGGTCTTTATCTCGTGCCCATCTTTGAATTGCCAATGTTGACAGGAAGTGACGTAATGGTTGTTTTAAAAAGAATAACCTTAAATATTAACAGAATTTAGTAAATCCGTAGTGGACAATACTGCCACGTGCATTAGTTTATTATTTATTTTTGCTCAGCTATACTTTCTTTTAAAAATATCTACACACTTTTTTGAAAATGAACACAAACAAATTTGATGTAAAAAAAAGAGTGGCACAACTTTGATTTTTATGTCGATTTAATTTCACAGTTTGGGCAGTTTTATACATGTGTACTTTTTTGTGAATTTCTATGAGTATAAAAGTTTTTTTCAGATTTAATCAATGTGTCAAAACGAGGCAACGGTAAATATTACTACAACAATAACGATTGTGAATCACGGCGATAAGGCCGGTTCCAAGTTTTAACCAATTAGGAAGTATTCAGACATTGGCCATATCACTGCTCCTATGGATTCATTTACTTCAGGCTAAATTTAAATTTCATTTGTTTTATTTTAAATAAGTTTGTCATATTTGCTTACTACCGTTTGAAACGTAATTGCAGAATGCTGGTAATTATGTAAAAAAAACCTTGAACTATGAGGCTCTGTACGATCAATGACGACTGTCGGCGTAATGTTTTTGAATGGTTTTATTTAAATTGTATATTTCAATAGAATTCTTCAGTGGATAATACATTTTTGATATTTTGCATTTGGTTTATTGATTTATGTAAAGCAGTTTTTTCAAATGATATTTGCCTTAATACACTTGAAATTCATACATTTGTTATAACCACTTTCAATCCCGATCTTTCGCACCTTCGCTGTTTTAAGGCGTTGTCTTTAACCTACATTAGATCACTGGTTGCAATCTAATCACGTGATCCCATTATAGCACTTTATAGGTCAATTTGTTAACCCCCAAACCAAGCGGAAAACATGTTCCCACGATGCCTCAGAGATGTTTCTTTACCTCGTTATACGTTAGAGATCTCGCGAGATCAGATTGTGGCTGGTCAGCAAGATGCAGCCATGTTGCCTCTTTTGGCATTTTCCTTTGTTGTTGGAGGTGACTTTAAGATGGCATTGTGCCCAGCTGGAGTTCATAAGGCACCCATTTGAATATGATGTTTAAGTATTACCAGAGGGTTACTAGATTTCTGGTATTACTGTTTCATTGTTTGTTAGTGTTGTAGAGTGTCATTTATTTGTTTTTTTGTTTTGTTTTATTTCAAGCATTTGACCTTGAAGAATATATACTTCGGGCAAGGTGGTCAGTTGGGAAACTATACTTGTTTACTGACCATATAAATATCTGACTTCTATAAAGTGTGTCATATCTTGAAGTCTATGGTTACTCTCTTGTTAAGCTTACGTAGTTTCATGTTATTCCATACTTCTTCCTGATCGTTGTATATTTTATAACCGTGACATGTCTATTTTGAGGTTTAAACAAATGTCATAAAGTATCAAATTTAGTCCATTTGTTATCAGCTGGAATCTAAATATCATACATATATTGCTTAAGACTCGTACGTGAGTTTATTAAATGATCACCAACTTCTGAGATTCGCGTAAAGAAGCTCAGAGAGCAGTAAACCAGTTGTCTCGCAAAGAAGCTCGGAAGTTTGTTTTTCAATTATGTAAATATCATTCCTCAAAATAATTCAAACGGTCTCCTCTCGCTTTGCCGTTCCAGATAGTCTGATGGCTGAGAGGGAGACCTCTAGATCCTAGTCCCTTGAGATTGTTATCCCTCTATTATTAGATTAATATATCTAATAACTAACTTAAGAATCTATTAGCTTATTTGACCTAAATTTATTTACTTTGAGAAGAAGCAAAGGAATTTAAATTAATCTACATATGTATACACTTGCCAGGTAATATCTCTTATACTAATACTAGCTGAACAAAATGTTAAATTAAAAAAAAGTAAAATAAGCTGATGCTATTTTTTTAAATTATAGTAGTATATGTAGGTCATGTACGTCTGTGGATTGTTTTGAATAATTTTTATGACAAATGCCATTATTTGAACCATCAACAATTACACCATGCACCAGGCGGGCGTTAAATGTGAAAGAAAACAAAATTAGAAAAATAACTTTTGGTCATTTGTGATGAAATGATTCAGTTGTCTTATCCAACTATCAACATCGATTTAAGGTTATGGTTGGAGAATACTTATAACTCCCTATATTGATAACTCTCTCTGGCAGGGACTACTCATGCTCATTACGAACCGACGAACCTCTCATTCAGAAAGAAGCTACCATGCCTCCCCTAAGTCCACCATGAGCTAATCCACCCGGGCTTGCACAACTCGTGCGAAAACTGTACGCCTCAACATTTAGGTCCGGTGAGCGCGAAGGCCATTCCATTCTCACAGTTGTCTCTAGCTTCAGATAATCATCCACAACCCTTGTCCGATGTGGACGAGCATTGTCATCCATCAGAATAAACGGTGGGCTTTGGCACCAGCAAATGGTATCGCAATGTGTAACGAACAGCAGTCAGCAATACATGCCTAAGAATATGGAGAGGTATTCTTCCAGCCATTGAGCTGGTGGTTGACTGGGACTTCTTGTGTCCTTGTTCTCTGAGCTAAGGGGCATCAGGAAGCCGTTTTATTGTCCTGTATTTTCTTCTGTTGATATCATGTGGCGTCTTGTGTTTTGAAAGTGTCGTGAAGGGTGGTTTCCTTCACCCATTGGGCTAGCACGCCGTCATATAAGTGAAACCACTGTCACTACATGGCGTGAAACCCCAATGAAACGGACAGACAAACAAGCCATGGATATGCCACCCTTAGACCACCACTGTTCCCTACCGTCTGTCATGCACAGCTACATGTTGTCTCTTGAATGATTCCCCAACACGTCTCTATGCCCTTGCTCTCCGCTCGGTATGGTCCAAACGGAAACGAGACATTAGTGAAAGGCACTAGTGGAAACTAGTTATGCGTATTTTGAAGTGGCTAATTTTCAGCTGCGTGTGTGGATTGTCTAGATTTAATTTAATTTGTACGCCTACGTTTTTCCAGTTGAAAGGTGAGACTGGTTGGAGAATAAGTATGAAGTGTTAATCATATGGATCTTACGATTACCATTCAGCTACAAATCTCCAAATGCCCAAGAAACCGAGATGAAGGACACTGAAAAAGTAGACGGTGTATTTGTTAATGGTTTAAGGGTCCCTTTTACGGTACGGATATCTTTATTATTCGAAGTATCTTTTCCCGCTTTGTACTAATTGGTTTAAGCCCTATGTATTGCAATTTCCTCCATAGAATTTCAATATCACTGACGCTTGCACCTTTTTATCGTCTTATATTAAAAGTAAGACTTGATGTTCCTTATCAAACCTTGTGTAATTGACTATATTACATCCAACTGGAAAGATTATCTACATATATTTACAGATGAAGTGTGTGGAATCTGAAAAGGTTGGGATGTCATTTTGTATCCCAGAATTTAAATATACATCATTAAGCGAGTATCTGATCTTGTCTAAGTTATTTTTACAGCCGATATAGCGGCTATTCTTCATGGGTTAAATTGGATATCAGATTTTAAGTTTTCGTCTTTTCAGGCTCTGTGGTGCAGACAATTAAGAACTTTACTTGTATTAGCTATTGACCTTTACTTTTTGAGGTCATGTACATACTTACTTGTTTGTATATTGAAAAGGTTAACATTTGTCTGTCCTGGGCTCCTGGTCACTGCTGTACACATGGAAATGAGTGGGCAGACAATATAGCAAAACAATCGATGTCAAGCATTTTGCCTTATATATGAAAAGTTTGTTTCTTTATGGCAGGAAAGATGGGACTCATCAGGAACAGTCCGTGTCTTTTGTCATTTACAACCCTCAGTTATATGCGCAAAGTCACCCTTCTGTTTACTCTCTTGACGAGAAGAAGTAGCGCTGTTTCGGCCTCTCTCAGGTCACTTCCCTGTGAATTCTTACTTACGTAGAATAAATAAACAAGGAATTGTGACGAATGTCTTGCCCTTGACATAATTGAGCATTTGTTTTAGTTAAGATGCTCGCAGTATGATGTACTAATTCATCTGTTCTCTCGCCTGTTATGTGCTGGGATGACTATGCTAAACTTAGACGAAATATTAAACCCTAGCAAAAACTGTCGGAAAGTATTCTCATCTGTTTTAAAACGTAAAACCAGGTTTAGGTCATTCTAAGTAGCGATTTAGATGTTGGCATTTGGCGCTGTCCCTGCTAGCCAGATACCCGAGTTCGAATCCCGGTGGAGCCAAGCAAGATATTTTCTCTACATTTGTAAAAATAATATATAAATGTAGAGAAAAAAATGTGTTTGCCTCCACTGGGATTCGAACTTGGGTCTCTGGCCGATATGTGAAATGTTCTAGATACAACGTTTAAACATCAATATTATAACATTGGGTAAGAGAAGAAGATCAAGAACTCATAAAATGACAGTTAATGTCGTTTTAGTGAATATATATATATATATATTTTGTATAATTGTAGAGAAAGAAAATTTTGCTTGCTTCCGCCGGGATTCGAACTCGGGTCTCTGGCTAGCATGGCCAGCGCTCTCTCTCTCTATATATATGGTTTTACTTAAGATAGGTCCAGCATGATTATTTACCACATGGCCTCTGAATTATTCCTGTATTTCTTCTAGTATTGGGATTCAACCCTGGAGGCCACAGCACAGAGTTGGGCGGAGGGGTGTGACTTTACTCATAATAACAACAATAACTATGGAGAGAATCTAGGAGCACTACCAGGTATGTGTTATCCCAGTAAACATCTGTAAAACCAGACCCCAAGCTGTCGCACTATGCTTAAGGAATATTCATGTGGGCCTGCAAGGCGAGGCCCGACGTAAAACTCTATTCCTCCCCTTGTCACGTTTACTTATTATTTCTTGTCAAGCCCGGATGAGTTATCTCTCCTAGCGCCAGTCCTGGATCATTGAACAGCCAATGGCATGATAGATAACAAAAGAGGATTGATACAAAGATGGCGGCCAACACTGAGGAAGAAGACGTTGAGAGATACGATAAACAAATTTAAAGAAGTAAGACAGAAGTTTGGCATCACAGCTCTAACCGACAATCAAAATAAAGCAGTGACATCGTTGCTAGAGAAGAAGGATGTATTTTTATGCACCAAAACGGGAAGCGGAAAAATATGTGTAAAGGCGTTTTTGATTGGACTATGCATTTTAGCGATTTTACTTTGAAGTTTATCTGACAGCGAAAGCTGGGTATCCGTGGCAAGGCTTATGTCAGAACTTTGTGGCGACATAAGAATTGCCTAGGAAAGTTGGTGGGCCAGAGGCACTGAGGAACACTTCTTTGCTAACCAACAGTTGCATTCCGAGCTACTCAGCATTACAACCGTTTGCGAACAGAGCATCTTTTACCAGAATGTACAGTGGTGCCATCTGTGAATAAACTCTTCAAGGTCTGAATTAACTTCCCTTGTAACAACAACATCCAACCAAACAGATATGCGCTTATAACTTGCATACATTCATTAGGCGCAGCCCAAACTACTCCATTCGATAACTTAACGTAAGATATGATTGGTGCCTACAAGTGCCAACGCAATCAGTCAATTCCGTAGCTGTAAATTCTGGTTGTAGATGCTCAGTTCGCCTAAGAATGTAATGTAAATTACCTCGGAATCAAACTCTGTTAACGAAGATGGGAGGAACAATTTTTGTTGACCGAATAAATCACTTGACGTTGTTATGTTTGTGTTAGAGTTGCTGTTCGTTGTTAAAGTACATTGGAACGCAAAGCAGTCAAATCTATGTCAAGTGCTCAGTAAGTATATATTGTATCGACGAGAATAATTTACTCGAGCAAATTTGTAGCTAGGATATAATGTAGGACGATGATCAGTATCCCAGGCCGACATGTTTTCCTTTAATTTGCCGTTATAACGTTATAATATTGCATATAGATTGTTAGGACTTACTGAGATGTTTGACAAGTGCGTTAACTATCGGCTGCAATTGTACCATATCTATCTAAATGTAAACTGCTCACCTGTCTTAAAAGTATTAAAAGAAAAGAGGACACTACCGGGACCATTTTAGGTGCAATGGCCGGGGTATCTAAAGAACAAAACGTTATACAGGTAAGCTTCTTTACGTACCATTGCTAAGGTGTCAAATAAAAGAAACACAGCACTGGGAAGGTATTTTATTGACCATGGTGAAGGTATCTAACGAAACACAAACACCATACCAGAAAGCTTACTAACTACCATTGCTAAGGTACCTAAAGAAAAATAACAGAATACATTGAAGCTTTATAAGGCGCTATGGCTAAGGTATCTTAAGAAAAACCACAATACTCGGTTACCATGTTACCAGTTACCGTGGCTAAAGGCATCTAAATAAAACACATAGAACATAAAAAAATACCATGGCTAAGGTATTTAAGAAAAGAAACACGATACCAGAAAACTTCTAAATGTACAATGGCTAAGGTAACTGAGGAAAACAACACAATACACGAATGCTTCGTCAGATGCCATAGGAAAGGTATCTAATGAAGTGAAAAAATACCGAATAACTTCTTAAGGTACCATGGCTAAGATGTCTTGTGAATACGAAGAAATCTTCATGTCTATAGTACTTAATGAAAAGAACGCCAAACCGGGAAAATTCTGGTAGCATGATTTAAGTATCTAATGAAAAAACACCATACTGAAAATTTTAAGGTACGATTGCTAATGGTACGAGAGGTACGACAGCTATTTTTTTGGTAAGTTTTAAACTGTTGTAAGTAGATTTTTCCTTAACGAATCAGTGCTAAATTAAAACATGTGTGATTTAACTACCATTGCTCTTAAAATTTGCTTCTATGTCTTTGCAGCGTTCTACAATGAAACTGAACAAGTTTTGGATTGGGTGTCCGAGGAACAATATTACACCTTATCGAATAACAGTTGCGCGTATTCACATACATGTGGTCATTATACACAGGTAATTACCCGCAGGCGTGGGTGGTGGGTGGCAGCCTCGTGGTGCCCTGGTGCTCTCTGAACTAAGGGGCATCAGGAAAATGATTTGTTGTGGTATTCTGTTTTTCGTCCTGTAAATGTATGGTTGTGTTTCTATGTTGCTGTAGTCTTTAAGTTTGTCTACAAGTTTGTCTGCTTCGTCCGATTGGACTGGCACGCCGCCATATGAGTGAAATAACATAGCATAACATACGGTTGTATGTATCAGAACGTAGGACAGTTCTGGCGTTGGTCGTTACGTTTTTCTGGTTTATGGTTTAACTTTTAATTGTCGGATCGCACAGAGGAGGTGCGGTAAATATCTGACAAATAACTTTTTCCAATTCAATATCAAAAGTACTGTTAATAGTGTCTTCCGGGTAAACCGAATTAAGTGTACAAATATAGTTGGAGAGATCTTGACCAGGTAAAAGTCAGTTGCTAAAACGACTGATCGGTACGTAAGGAAACTTGGTAGACTAATTACGAAACAGAAGTCGTTAAGTGACTACAGTAATATTTTTATTATATTTAAAGCCAATCATTGGAAAATATTGGCGCTCTTCCAGGTTATTCCGCCGGCGGTTGGCTGGGAGCCTCCTGTGCCATTGTGCTATCTGGCCTAAGGGCTGTCAGGAAGCTGATTTGTTGTGGTGTCCTATGATTTGTCCTGTTTCGTGGCGTCTTCTGTGTTGCCAGTTGTGTATTTGTGGTTTCCTCCTCCGATTGGGCTGGAACACCCACTCATATGAGTGGAATAAACTAATGTACTGCGTAAAACACCAACCAAACCATCTTTAGTACCCACTCCAAATATGTGTATAATGTCAATAAATCCTAAACGTCCTTTTTTGGAAATAAGCTAGCGGAATCGCCTGGAATACGATAATGCATGCAGATGGTCATACTATAAAATAATCTGCTAGTCTGTCAACATGAAGTCAATCACCGCGCATTTATGAATGCATTGCCATAGAAACCACAAAGTGACTCTGAAGTGCGTTAAGCATGAATCACACGGGGATATATCTCTGCTACCAGTTTCCTTTCGCTTTGAAGATTTCGCACAGCGTTTTTATCCGTCCTTCTGTCCGCTAGCTTTTGTTATCATTCTAAATTCAACTGATTTTGACGAGACTTCATACAGCGATGAAGCACGAAAATTCTTCGAACATTTCTAGCTATTTATGACCGTTGTTCTTGTGGTCTATATTTCTGTTTTGAAGGTAGTGTTGGCAGAGTCTACCATTATCGGGTGTGGCATCCAGTTCTGTTCTAGCATGACCTCAATCACAATGACGAACGCTTACTATACTGTGTGTAACTATTCACCAGCGTAAGTAGAGCTTCAATATTGTTGTTCATTAGTCGGTTATTATGCGGAATATTCCTTGTTATTCTTTGATCCAAGTGGTTGATCTAAGTGGTTGCCTCCTGTGCCCTGGTGCTCTCTGAACTAAGGGGCACAGGATGACGATTTGTTGTGGCGTCCTGGTTTGTTAATGTTATGTAAATTTTTTGTTTCTGTCTTGCATGTTGCCAGCGTCGTTTACGTTGGTTTTCTTCACCGATTGGGCTGTCACGCCGTCATATAAGTGAAATAACATTGAGTACCGCGTCAAACCCGAATCAAACAAACAAATCTCCGATCCAAGGGGCTTAAGGAAACCCATTTGTTGTGGCGTCCTGTTGTGTTTGTGCCAATGTCATATAAGGTGGTGTCCATCACCCTTGAAATATTGCCCGAAACCCAAATAAAATCAAGAAAAGACCGTATAGTGTGTACTGGATGTTCCCCCAAGATACTGGCAACATGCGAAGATCCCACAGGACATCAGCAAGATGCAAAACAGGATGCAAGCAGGACGTCACAACAAATCCGCTATCTTGTGTGGCTTACATGTAGTTCGCGCTTTTAAACTTTTGAGTGTACACTGATGAAGCGTTGCGGTTTGGAATGAGCTCCCTGAGCCCTGAAGCTGTCGGATGGGATAGGCATCAAGAAGCCAATTTGTCTGTGGCGCTTTCCTAGCCCGGTGTCGTCCTCGTCTGTTTGCCACTTTCGTTGAGGGTGTTTTGTGTCACCCATTGGGCAGACACGTCTTCATTTGGGTAAAATAACCTCAAGCACACGTATAATTCAAATCAAACAAACAACAATATGAATTTGTCACGCCGGAAAATAAATTACAATATCTGACTAATGCGACATGTTCAAATCAGATGTGTGTTAAATATACTCGTACTTTGATGTTTAGAACAGAGTTAACTAAAATTATATTCTATACACAATAACAGTGGAGAGAGGATTTTTTGTCGTTTTTAAACTATGATTACATAACTAGTTGAGCTTAACTGTAACATTTATCATAGAACATAAGCCTTGTATGGATGACTATGGATGACTTGTTATTCCCTAACACAAAGCAGTTGAGGATGAGATATAGCGATGTATTTATGAACGTACATGTATTGCTTAATAGTTACATTAATGCAATCGTTTGTTCGTATTTAGAGAAAACAAAGGCAGCAGTCAACCCTATGAGAATGGAACAGTGTGCTCAAATTGTGAGGGAGAGAAAGTTTGTGTGAATGGATTATGTGGTACGTATTCCATTTTATTACCTAACCTATAACTTCAGATTAAGTATTACAAAAAGTATTGTAATTCTATCACAAAAACTAGTGGTAGAAATGACTGGCGATGGCTCGCTTGATTTAAACTCAGGGTTTATTCTACAGCTGCCATATTGTACATACATTCCACGTGCTTCTTTTCACACGTCACTCGATTACAGTCTATTTCATCAATATACTTATGACATCTTCGTTTTTTTTAGAAGTTAAACAATTTAACTCAAATTTAAAATAAATGCCAATTGAATCTCGGTCTGCCGCGATTAACATTATTCAATGAGACCTTTCAGTTTAACAAGAATTTCAAACATCGAAGAAGTGAAAATAAATGGTTAATGTCACCAAAATAATGTACTGCAACTTGCGACAATAGATTATATAATTGCATAAAATGTGCAAACTTTAAATTTTAAACTTTTACTTATTAAGGCATAAAGTCGAAATGAATGAATATACACAAACAAATGTCCGTTGAATCCATATCGGATGGGTGGGCGAGCAACGAGTCTTGAGCGCCTTACAGATCTTCCAGATCGTTGTATTCTATTGGTTACTGGTTGTGTCACGTTGTTCGGTTCGGCTAATATTTTGTTAAAATCATCATCAGGATCATCATCTAGTTGGATAGTCTGGTTGATTATATTTGTACGATAGGCTGATTGAAGATGTCGCCTAATTCGACGATATATCCCTCTATTGATTCGTTATCAAGTTTAATACGAACCGTATCGCCTGGATTCAAGGTAGGTAATTCACGTACTCCGTGGCGATCGTTATAGTAGCGTGGTTGTGATGATTTGCTTCTCCTATCTCTCTCCCTCACTGTTTGAAGATCTGGCCATTTAGGGGACAGATTACTGGGTAAGGTTGGTAGTGTTGTTCTTAATAGTCTACCCATCAATAACTGAGCTGGACTGCAACCTGTAGGTTGAGTCGGCGTCGATATGTAGATAAGAAGACCAAGCAATGGATCATCTTGACGAAGAATTTTCTTCGCTGTGGTTACAGTTCTCTCTATTTCATCATTCGACTGGTGGTAATGTGGACTAAGTGATGTGGATGTTGCTTGTTGTTTGGAATTCACGAAATTCTCTGGACACAAAGTTAGTTCCGTTATCACCTGATCTGGTAGTGCTAAAATTCATCTTAATTATGTAGTAAAAGATAAGTACGTTGACAGCAAAACGTATTCTCGAACAGTGAGCTTTGAGTGAGCTTCAAGTTTACCTCGGCACCTTGACATGTCTTTCTCCATATGGGTCGATAACCAATGTACCCAACTGAATATCGCATGTTTCCCTTAGCTCAAACATGAATTTGCCGAACTTGTGATTAGAAAATCTATATTTATTACCTTCACATTTGTTTCGAAATTATATTGCGACATGTGTGTTAACTGTAGGGCTAAAATGTGGAATCCCGCAAAACACGGGGGAATCAGAGAGAACATGGCTTTCGACAAATACAAGCTTAGATTCGGACAACTCCTTCTTAAAAAAGATTCAGAACACTTTATCGCCCATCGCGAAATCTTGAGAACGACTCAGACCTTGCTTAAAACCGTACTCAATGAGATAACATAGTTGTATTAAAAATGAGAGTTTTGAATGCATTATTTTATACCCGTCTCGCCCTCTGGCTAAGGCCAGCAAGGACTTTTTAATTATCCAACAGAGAAAACAATTTATGGGACTTCACATTAGTTCGTTGCACTAGCGTGACTGATTCCTGCTGGAATATACTTCCAACAGTTAAGCAAAACACCCTTGAGCACGGTGACATACACCAATCAATCACACAACCGTTTCGATTCCATTTTCAACACCAACGTTTCATACTAAGTCTAACACAACTGTCTGCGTACGCAAAACTTATTCTCAGGAACTTGAGCACAGACTGGTTTGAGTATGCTCAAGTTTATATAAGTTTACAATCAAATATTTAACAACCAGGCTATAAATTTAAGTCAAGAATAAAAAAATCTTTATTTTTGTAGATATTCCACAGGACGAGTCGACAACATCAAGCACCATAACGAGTCAAACACTGCCAGCTACCTCGAGCACGACTGAGACGATGCCAGCTACCTCGAGCACGACTGAGACGATGCCAGCTACCTCGAGCACGACTGAGACGATGC